>CABHPP010125709.1:3681-30826 GCA_902168425.1 Peromyscus attwateri | reverse complement strand
TCCCTCCAGACTTAACGTTAAAATCCCAAATACAAAGTTTGTCTTCTTAAGAAGCACAGAATCCTCCCTTTGTTTCTGACTTTTGATAAAGCCAGCAGCCAAAAATCCCCTTTCCTGCAGCCTTTCCTTCTGAGAAGGGTGGTTGGCCACGTCACTTTTTTTTTTTTTTTTAAACTGGAGCTCCCACAAAGACTGCTGCATATAATACGAAACACGTGTGCTCATTGCTTGAGCACCCCATCTCATGCCCTTCCCAGCACAGCTAGGAGTGCCTTCTGCAGGATCCTTGAGCAGAGGTGGGAGCCATGCACCCTGAGAGAGTTCCCTATGAACCACCATTTCCTATGGGTAGAGCTGGACCCTGAGATTCTCTACAATTTTCTTACTTTTTTCTCCTAAACCTTTGCCAACCTTCATTTTTATCCTTGCAAAGAGTGAAGGAGCCCATATTCAAACTCAGATGGGTTTGAAGTGAGCCCTGAAACACACCCAGCATGTGCTCCACTTTCCAGTGGAGTAAGTTAAAGAGATGATGGAGAACTGATAAACTATCTTGCCTCCCAGCTCTATGCAACAGGTGCAGTATAATCTGTGTTGGAGTAAGGAATAAATATTCCATGTTGGGAGGCCCTCACATTGGGTGTATTTCTGGAGAATTCTGGAGCTAAAGGAAGCACTTTGCCACCCATCTTTTCTATTCTAAGGACATGGGCTTGTCTGGCCCTGCAGTCCTTGTACTTGAAGGTGCTTCATAGCATTACCTAGTAGGCTTGTCCAAGCACAGACAGCTGGCCTTATTCTCTGGGTGTCTGATTCCAGTGGCCCAGGCATGAGAGAAGCTTAGCATCGGATGCCTAGTAGCAATAAAGAAATAATGTAGAACCAACATATTGGCATTCACATTTGTTGAACATCTGTTAGGAGTTGCGTTCATGGTAAAGCAGAGAAGGTAGGATGGACTTATGATGGGTTGTAGGGAGTACGTGAAGTCCTGAGTGAATGCGTATTGTTGACATGGCCATGGCCATGCTTCATCCCCATAGGAGTGTGAAAGCCCTTACCCAGTAAGGCTCAGAGGGATGGCAAAGCCTTCCTCAGGGTCTGAGTGTGAATGTTGATAGTGTGTGCTGAAAATGTCCACTGTAGCTTTCTCTTCCCAGATGTTCACGGCCTGAAGGCTAGTCCCTGACAGAGACCAGTCCTACTGAGGTGAGCTAGACCTGCCTCCTGGACTCAGCGGTATACTAGAATTTCTGCACGCTCAGCTTTTTGTAATAGACCTGCCTCCCTGTTCAACTGTATATAATAAACCAACCGAGCTTCCGGGGTACTGTGGCTTCTGCAGCAGACAGCCCAGTCCACCTGATCCTACCGTTTCTGTGTGTCTGTGTTTGTCTTTTTTTTTTATTCCCTCGTCACCTCTAGTCAGGATTCCAGGACCCAAGCCATGCAAGCAGCAGCAGCAGGTCTTTCTACTCCTGCCCTGGGTAGCACTCTGCTGGGGTGATGTGTAGAACTCTAAAACAGAAAGAGAAGCCATGGCTTTATGCAATTTATTTCGAGGGAGAGAAAGGCATAGACCAACCAATCTCATCCATGATTTGAGCTGGCATTTGGGAAAGGGAGAGTCACAGGCCACAGAACTCACAGCAATGAACTGAACCCAAATGGGGTTGGAGGCTGAGGTCAAAGAAGTAATAAAGCTGAGGCCTGAAGGAGCAAGACAAAGGAAGATGAACCTCAGCATAACACATTTGAGGAACTGAAATCATCATGGCAGAGTGCATCACCCAGGTGGCCTTGACTGCCACATGAGAGTGAGGCCAGATTTCAAATAGGGGGGGGGTGGGGGTGGAATGGGGGTGGGGGTGGAATGGGGGTGGGGGTGGGGTCAGAGGCTTCCCCATGAAAGTGACGGCACAGGGGAAGTGAGAGACCAGATAGCCCTTTCTGAGTGAGAGTCACAGAACATGAAACTGTAGATGAGATTGGCCATCCCATGACGTGATACAGTTTGAAGACATCTCCAGGGTATGAGCTCACTGTGGACTAGTGTCCTCAAGAGGGTCCTCTGGGAAACATTAAAGATGGAGGAGGAGGGGTGAAAGGAAAAAAGCTGTAGGTGAAGGGCAACCCAATGGCAGGCACAGAGACGGCGCTGAACAAGAAGCATGGGGCCCAGCAGCCTGACCTGGCAGAACTGTGCACACAGTGACATGTGACCTTGCCAGGCAGGCTGCCTGCCGACATCCTTCTCAAACCCCTGTGAGCTCCAACACATCCTCAGCACTCAGCAGATGAGGGCCATTTTCCCATTTTCCAGAATAGGAAACCAGCACAGCTTGTCATGGGAATCACAGGAGTCAGGCTACAGAGCTGCATGGTGTGGCCATCTGTCCTCTCTGAAGAGTGACCTTTCTCCTGTCTTAAAAGCTCCCAGGACCACCTGTTTCTTCCGCCTTCTACTTAGCATCTAAAAACACCGAGGACATAGGAACCACTCTTGCCCTTCTTGTATAGCCACTTGCCGTGTTGGAAATGTTTGCACACTCATCTCGCCGAGTCCTTGCACTGGTGGCCAGGGATGTGGACAGATGGGATGCTGGAGGGAAATGAGATGAAGGACCTGGTCGCAGTTCCCATCATGAGATAGTGGACCTGGGACCTCAGCCAGATCTGTTTGATTTCAAATGTGAAGAGTAAACAATGGCAGTGGGCAGAAAAGGTTTAGAAACTGGATCCTCTGCCCGAGGGTCAGTGTTCCGTGGGAAGGATTTCCAGAACATGATATATACTTCTATGGATTCCTACCTACTTATGTGCTGTCTTCTTTCTGAGCATAGTTGGCTCCTCTGTTCATGTTTAAGCATCTTGACAGTGTTGCTGAGAACTCTTGCCTGGGTTGGTCTCTATATCCCATTCATTTGCTCCCATCCCTTTGCAGAATTTAACAGCTTTCCTTTTGTTTGTTTGTTTTTTTTCCTTTGAGACAGGGTCTCACAATGTTGCCTTGGCTGGCCTAGAGTTTGCTATGTAAACCAGGCTGGACTTCAACTCACAAGGATCTTCTTATCTCTTTCTCCCCTGGAATGCTGGTATTAAAGATATACACTACTATGCTCAGCCAACATAGTCTTTCCTAAAAGACAAGTTTCCCGGGCGTTTTGAAAATCATTGTGAATGTGAAGAAACAGTTCTTTAATGGATCTCTGACTCCTCAGTGCCAGGCACTGTACAGCACATACGAGCTTCCGTGGTCAATTGTTGTTGGATATATGAATGAGCAAATAAATGAGTCTTGTGTTCAGGTGCGTTTCCCACAGTTGGCCGGGGAGTCCCACCCTCAGTATTAGCCCTGAGGATGGTGAGAGAGTGAAGTGCGGTCCCATCGCCAGCCAGCCAGAAGCCAGCCTGAGAGCACACCACTGTGTCCTGTCCAATGAGGCTGCAGTTACTCCAGGTCTTTTGTACAGCGTTTACATTGTTCTCTCTAGATCAGTCCGGAACTGTGGCAGGTTGCTAGCTGCAACTGATGATCCCTTTTTCCCTTCTTGCAGCTACAAGCATCCTAACTGAAATAGAATCTGATCTCACATTAGCTTGGGAAAACAACTGCCTAAGGTCATACCACAGGTATAACTGTAGCAAGGTAGACTCCCATTTCCCAATCTTCTCTCATAATGAAAAACACATATTTTTTTCCTTCTATAACAGATGGGTTCATCTGGAGAATAAAGTGAAATTCATCACGTAATCAGAATAAATGGAGGCAGCCCTGTGAGGTTCAGAATACACACTTCTGCCCCTGTGGCTTAGTCCCAGTCTACTGGTTCACTTTATTTGTTTGTGTATCTATCCATTCATTGATTCATTCACTCATGCAACAAACAGGCCTAGTATTGAGCTATTGGAATACATATACAGAGTTCCTGCCTACAAGCTGCCCGCATTTTTAGTGGGGCCATAGGTAATGCCCAGATGTGAAGACACTGAGATAAAATGGCAACTATAGGAGTAAGCATCGGGTGCCCTGGGAGGAGGGGACCTCTCTCTAATACTCCATACACAGGCAGCTGTGTCATTTGTTTTTGTGTGTCAAGTGCTTGGCCGTGGTATTTACATTTGTCAACCAACACACTTCCCACCTTTCCCACCCCAAGAAGGTGTAGTCATTTCCATTTTACAGCTGAGCAAACAGGCTAAGAGATGAAAGGGGACTTTCCCAAGGGTAGAGGGTCATTGATGCTGGAATCGGGGCTTGACGGTAGGGCTTGGGTCCTTGAACCTACCCTGCATGCATGCTGGAAACTGTGTCTTTTGTTAGTAAGGTGACACTTTAGCTGCGTTTTGAAAAATTAGGCAACTTAGTAAACTGCTTGCAACAAGCAGAGTGGTGGTTGGAATCACCGAGAGTGAGATTGTGATTTGGAGGTTGGGAAAAGGCATTTCAGGTGCGAGAGAAGAGCCGGGGCAGAGACAGAGAAGCTCACTACAGCAGAATGTGTCTAAGAACAAAGGAAGTGGGGGGAGTGGCTCTTCCTCACCAGCCTTAATGAAGAAGTCACAGAGGAGTGTCTTCCTCTCCTTTTACAGTTACTCTCCTTGTGGCTGGGACAAAATACCTTAAAGAACAGTCTAAGGAGGTGAGTTTATTTCAGCTCATGGTTTCAGAGGGATTTGCATTCATCGTGGTGGGGAAGGCATGGTGGAGTTCATGGCAACAGAACCATGTGTTGGAGGCTCCTCACCTGGCACAGACTAGCCGATGAAGTGCTTAAGATGGAACTAGAGGTGGGTATGACCTCACAGGCCCACACCTAGTTACCTACTCTGCCATTCCGACTCTACCTTCTCTAGTCTCCATGGCCTTCAAAATAGTCATGCAAGCTAAGGATCAAGCTTCCAAAATATGAGGCTGTGGGGGACAGCTTAGATTCAAACCATGGTATCTCATAATCTATCTCCTAGAACCATCAACTGTATTAATATCTATTCTTTATAAACTAAACTGCTTGCGTCATTCTGTTGAAACAACAGAAAACAGACTAAAATATGAGTTGGGGGTTAGGGGTTGTGGGCTGGGGGAGATCTGCCCAGTGCTTGGTTGAGTAGAACAGCCTGCTATTGGGGGCTGTTCTATTTCATTCTTTCCCTTTCCAATCTTTATTCTCACCTCCTGCACACACTCATTGAACACCCACCATGGGAGCTCGGAACCCTGGGATACGCACGGCAGCAGCAGAACTGGTCTCTGCCAAACAGATGTCTAAGGTGGACGAGAGGAGGTGGGACACACTGGTGGACTTCCTGGTTAATCATCACGGTGGGCACACCGGCTACAAAGTGATCTAGGGCTGATAGGCATCTCTAGGAACACCGGGGTGACCAAGTGTGGAAGAACAATCATAGATAGTAGCAGCCACTGTTTCTGAGAAGCCACAGTTGAGTTATTGAGAGGAAGTTGTGAGGTGATGTTAACACAAAACGATCACGGTACTGTGGACCACCGAGAAAGGAGAAAACACCCTGGGCTTGACCTGACCTTTGAGCCTGGCCTTCATCCCAGTCAGCATAGTCACATTTGTGCATCATGTGCAGGATCATTGAGGACATACCTCATTAACACACACACACACACACACACACACACACACACACACACACACACATATAATTATCAGAATACTTTATAACTGTGTGTGAGCCATATAAGGAGCTCTATTTCTCTTTCAAAAAAACTGAGGCCCAGAGAAATGAAATAACTTACCTAAGGTCAGATAGCCAACACAGTTTGGGAACAGCCCAGCGTTTAAGGCCCAAGTTCTTTCCAAGAGAGCTCACTGTCTCTACAAATAGCACAAAGCATGAGGGAGAGACAAATTCCATGCACCTGTGCACCATCTACTCTTAGCTCCTTCGTTGGACCAAGGCCTGGAAAGCGCCACCTTCTGCTGTATCTGTTCAGTCTTGTGGGTGATCCCTGGGCTCTGGAATAATCCACTAGGAAGATTTAGTTACATGGGTTGCCTGGCCTCTCTGTAGGAGGACTGATTAATCCTCCAAACTGTCAGTTCCATCTTAGCCTCGATGATCAGAGTCGGACTCTGAGCCCTGCTCAGGGGTCCTTGAAATGTGAATGGCAGCAGTCACCCAGAAGCTTTCTCTGCAGATGTCTTGATATTCGGGGCTTAGATAGGAAGTGGGACAAAGCTCCTGGCCTCAGGTACCGAGGCATGCAAAAGGAGGTGGGGAGTTTGAAGCCCTTGCAAGAAAAGGGAAGCAAAGGGCATGGGCATTGACTGGGTGTGCACAGTGCTGAGGGCTTTCCGTGCATCCTGAGAGCAAACATTACCCTAAAGGATCCCAAGGCCTTGCAGCAAGCTGTGGTGCCGACACTACAGATCAGTCACCTCTCTGTCATTTCTCTTGCTGGAATACCAATCTCTTTCAAATGACACTGGGGGTGGGTGGGGGCATCCTGCTCAGCCCCCCTACAATCCTATTACTTCTGGTTTACACACAGAAAGGAAGTTGCTCAGAGGTCAAGCAAGGTCACAGAGTTAGTCAGTAGTTCAATAGAACTTAAATTTAGGTCTTGGACTCCAGGGAAGTTGGGGGGCGGGGATACTTCTAAAGCCACTGAACCCCTAAGAGGAAGCTGGAGTTGATGGGGGTAGGTACAAGCTTGGCATGTGGTGAAGTTTATTGCTTGTGTGGCAGGGAGCAGAGGGGCTCTTTTCTCCATCCAGGGAGCTGAAAGCAGCCCTCTCAGAGCTCTCATTCCTTCCTCAGGAGCCAGTCCATTGCTGGCATGGGAGGGCAGAGGCCATCCCTCAGAGAAAGACCTCTTTCTCTCAGGAAGCCGAGCTTGCAGAGCTGTGGCCTCCCTGGCCCTCCCCATGGGCAGAACGACACCAAGAAATCAATGGCCTCACAGCCAGGGAACCACTTCTGCATAGCTCTATTTGGAATAATTGTAAATTCTCCCAATACCTTTTATTGAGTCCATTGCTGTTTCAGCAGAAACTGGATATAGAAAGTGTTTTGTCTTTTAAAGAAACTGTGATTATCTCCCCCAGGATTTTATGCTCCAGAGAGTGGGTTCCTTCTAACGCTTGCAGGCTTCAGCGATGGACACATCCAGGATCTAAATTATTTTGTAGAATGCTGAGTCTGTGAAGCTGGGGGAAGGTTAAGTCGCCAGGGAAGTGGGAGAAGGGTGTCTCTTTAAAAGGGAATGACATCAGCCTCCTGAGCACGGGGATGCCTTTGCCAAGGGCCCTGGCACATGCGCTGAGCCTTCAGACCTCTCTGGATCACTGGCTACAGAGTCCCTCGTTCCGGACTAATCCTGGCACTTGCTGGCTGTGTGACACTGGTCAGGCGCTTAAGTCTGACCTTCCTAGCAGTCAGTCCAGTTTGTTCCCCAAACTGAGGTAGGAAGGTTCCTGGTGAAGCATGTCCCTGTGCTGGGTGAAGTGATATCAACCCATCCAAAACATGACATTGGCTAATAAAGCACCTGCTTCATCAGAGCGGTAGCGGTGTTGGGGTGTGTGTATGTGTGTGTGTGTGTGTGTGTGTGTGTGTGTGTTCTGGTGGTGACAGAGGTGGTGGCTGGGGGAGAATGGTGGTGGTGTGATGACAGTGGTAGCAGTAGTGGTGACGGAGGCACAATGACAGTGTTTGGCTGGTGGTAGGGGCTGAATGTGTACTTCAGAGATGATGACATGCTATTCACATGACAACAAATACAGCTACGAGTGAAAGAGATAGGCAAATGCTCTTGGGTATTCAGCCAAGTGGTCTTAGGCCACTGCTGACTACCTATTTTCTTTTGGTGCCTTTTGCATGTTTAAAGGTACTTGGGAGGAAAAAAAATGTGGTAGACAACTTTCTCCTATAAAATGGTGATAACATCCTGTCCCAAAGAGTAGTGATGCAGTGATTGTGTAAGAGATCGTATTTAGAGCCACTCAAGGTTTGGTGACAAGCTATTAGGTCCATCCAAGGCATCACCTGTGGAAGAAGACATTGCTCACTACAATTAAACCTACTCTCTGAAAGTTGCTATTAAGACAGCCAGAAGACTAGTCACAGGGCAGGAGAAAATATTTACAAAACACAGGCTGATAAAGGAGTTCTATCCAAAGTATACAGAGAACTGGCAAACTCAATGATAAGAAGACAATTTAATCTAAATAGACACCTTATCAAAGAGATATAAGAAAAGCAAACGCTTATGTGGATAGAGGAACAACATAATTTGTCATCAGGGAGTTACAAGTCATCATGACCACGAGGTGCCCTGCAACTGTCAGAACCCATGCCAACGTGGAACCAGAGTTTTCAGGCGCTGTTTATGAATGAAATTTTTGCTTCTAACACTTAGCTAGGAAGAAAAGCACGGCAATTTCTTACAAAACTATTTAAGTACACTCTCACCGCGGGTGTAGCAATGGCATTTACAGGTATGTCTCAACTGGTTGAAAACACACCCGAGCAAAACTGCACACTGGTGTTTGCAGCATTTTACTTTCATACTTTAAGCCATGGGAAAACTTCCACAAAATGTCCTGCAATAAGCAAACAACTAGACAAATTGTGAATTGTGTGTACAATGAAATGTTATTTCCTGATTTTTAAAACCTAAGGAACTATCAAGCTATGACAAGACAAAGCTAGATTGCGGTACGTGTTGCTAAGTAAAGGGATGTCATCTAAATGGCCACAGACCACACCACCCCATAGACGGGCTAATCTAGAAACAGGAACACTAACAGGGACGGTAAAAGAGTCAGTGGTTTCCTGGGCTCCAGAGGATTGGAGAGAAGATATTTTAGAGTAGCAAAATGATTGTGTATAGCTGTAAGTTTGTGTACATGATGGCATGCATTTATTAAACTAAGTAGTACAGAGCTGATCTTAAAGTATCACATTTTAAAAGCCATTCAAAAGACCACTTATTATACAATGTGACAAAACAATATAATCCTTAATATTTTTTAAATTTATTTATTTTGTGTGTATGAGTGTTTTCCCTGCACATGTCAAGTATTTGCCTGGTGCCCCAGAGTTCAGAAGAGGACATCAGACCCCCTGGAACTGGAGTTAGGCATGGATGTGAACTGCCTTGTGTGTGCTGGGAACCTACCCTGTCTCCTCTGGAAGAGCAGCCAGTGCTCTTAGCTGCTCAGTCATCTCTCTAGCACCCCTCACCCCCAACACAGTATTATTTAAATGTATGTAAAAATCACAGTGAAGGGGCCAGAGGAAAACATTGCTGACTTGAGTAACTTTGTTGATGAATGAAGTCTATGAAATGAAAGGCAAAATGAATTGTCTTCAAATACTTGTTATGGCTTCACTCTGGAATGCCCAGAACAGGCTCATGTCCTGAATGGCTGCTCTTCAGCTTGTGATGATATTTTGAGGAAGTGAGATCTGGCTGGCAGAGTTGGTTGCTAAGAATCGGCCTTTGAAGGATGCACCTGCCCCTCATTCTGGTCTGCTTTTCTGCCTCTTGGTCTACACCCTGTGAGAGTTCTCACAGTCTTCCACAGGCAGGGATTGAACTGCTCCACCGTGGTGTGCCTTTCCCTCTCTGGTGGACAGCTTCTGAAACTGAGCCAAAAATAAATCCTCCGTACATTAAGTTGGTCCTGTCAGGTATTTAGTTAGAGCAATGAAAAAGGAACCGATATAGAGACTTGGCATAGAGAAGTGTTCCGCTGCTGTGTTCAACTGTGGGAACTAGATGGTGGGAAAGTTTGGAGATACAGGCTAGAGAAACCCTAGAGGGTTGCCAGCAGAAATGAACAGGCCATTCTGATGGGAGTTTGAGGACCAGAATGCTGATAGAAATGTGGAGAATGTCAAGATAGCATAACATGTGGGTTGTGGCATGGTTGTTGCTCGTTACTTTTAGTCAGCTTTTCACTAAGAAAAGAGAGCCAAGAACAGAGTGGAGAAAACTAAAACATCATGTAGCTTGGTGAAGAAAGGAGCCTGAAAGTAGCTAAAGTCAGACAATGCAAGTGAGAATAAAATGACTGGAATTGCTAAGGAGATTAGTGTCATTAAAGAGAGTCCAAGTACTTCATACTAAGACGAAAGGAAAACTATGTCGAAGGTGAGACCCTTCTCCCATCATAGGCTCTAGGGTATAACTATGCTAACTGAAGTGGTGCCCTGATGGGAAAGGACTGCCTAGAAAATGTTTTCCCAAGTCCAGCCATGGAAATACCCAAAGGCTATGGCCATTCTGGCCCACAGGCGCCAGGTGACATTGCATGCTAACAGTGGAATCTGAGGTTGTCCCCTGAGTGCTGGTGTTGCAGGCCTGTAGAATGCAAGAGACATGAGAAAAGTCATTGAAGCCAGGCAGTGTGCAGGGTCAGATTTTCTTCAGGGAATTCCTGAGTGTGTGATGTATAAAGCTTAAAGCCTAAGTTGCACTGGAGACCCTAGGATGTACATATATGACAAAGAAAAACAATAATGAATATGTCAATGCATAAAGGGGTATCAGTGGCCAAAGCTGGAGTAATTTGGACAACAAAATAGAGTAGCACTGAATTATAATATAAAATATGAAAATTACTCCTGTGTTTATATTGATGTACTTCAATAACAGACAGAATAAACCAATAAGGGGATGTATTCACATTTTCTTGCAACCAAATTCCAAGTGATTAGTAGGTCTTCTGCCCCCAAGGAGCTGGAATGTAATGTGGACTGTGCGCAGAGACGTTCTCCTGGAGACTATAGCATAGAGAGAAAGAAAGCATGGCATTTCAGTTAGAATACCTCATAATACTTCCTCAGCCAGGTGATCAAGGTCAGCATGACAGTGATGAGACACGTGGACAGCATTTCCCCTTTCATTTTTTGTTGGCTTGACTTTTCATTTTTAAAGGCAGGATCTCTATACAGCCCAGGTGGACACAAACCTGTGCTCTTCTCCCTTACTTAGCCTTCTGAGTCCTGAGGACTTCACACATATGCCACCATATCTTTTTGTGTGGTGGTATTTTTTTTTTTTTTTTTTTTTTGGTTTTTCAAGACAGGGTTTCTCTGTGCAGCTTTGCACCATTTCCTGGAACTCACTTGGTAGCCCAGGCTGGCCTCGAACTCACAGAGATCCTCCTGCCTCTGCCTCCCGAGTGCTGGGATTAAAGGCGTGCGCCACCAACGCCCGGCCGTGTGGTGGTATTTTAAGACAAGTTTTTGCTGTGTAAGCAGGCTGACTGTGAGCTCATAAAGTATGTAGCACAGGCTGGCCTCCAACTCACTGTGATCCTTCTTCCTGAGACTCTCAAGTGCTGGGATTGCAAACATGTACCACCATGCCTGACTCACAGTATGTACTCATATGGTTCGATCCATCCCCCTTCCTCCCATCCTCCCATCCCCCCATCCTCTCAGTCTTCTTCCTTTCCCTCTTCCTTTCAGTTTGAACCCAGGGCTTGTTCATGCTAGATCAGTGCTCTACCACTGAGATGGTAGCTTCGGCCTTCTGCCTGGCAGCATTCTTAACTCCTGAAATGCGTAGAATGAGCATAAGAAACGGATTGAGTTTTCTTAACCACATAACTAATTAACGATTTTAATGTGCATAAGTGCTTTGCCTGCATGTATGTCCATGCACCACATGAGGGTCTTACACCCATGGAGGCCAGAAGAGGGCATCAGATCCCCTGGTATTGGAGCTACAGTTGGTTGTGAGCCACCATGTGACTGCTGGGAACCAAACATGGGTCTTTTGCAACAAGCAACATGTACTCTTAACTGTGGCACCATCTTTCCAGATTCTGGAATCCAGTTTTTGGATTGGGGGCCTAGGGGAAGAGACAGGAAGAGTAACATTGTTGAAAGAAGAGATCGCAGGGTACTGGAAGTCTAGTTAGACAGAAAGAATAAATTCTAGTGTTTACAACACCTTGTACTGGTAGATTTCATTTAAAAAATACAGAAGAGAGGGATTTGTAAGCTTCAAATACAAAGAAAAGGTACCTGTTCAAGGAGGAGATGGTAATTGCCTGAACTCAATCATTACATATGACATACATGTATCAAACAGGCACAGTCGCACTGTATTCCACAAAAGTGTACAGCTAGCACATATGGATGAAAAAAGCAAAAAGAGGTATTGGGAGGACTTGGCCTCCAAAGGTTGTGAGAACTTTTGGCAGGTTTGCTGAGATCTCTGGGGTCAGGACAAAGGGGTGGGTGGGGCTCCTTCTTACTGGATAACATTATTAGCATCATTCCTTGTCAGCCCCTTCCTGCCATGCTACCTACTCACACCCACTCGAACGCCCTGGTGGCTGCTCCAATCTGGGCCACTTCCTCAGGGAAACAGGATGTCTTCTACACGCTGGAGCCAGGTCCCCGGGGGCTTGGGGTGGGAAGAGACTGTCTGATGGGTGAACACTGAGCTAGGCACCAGAGAGGAAGCCACCTTTCCGGGAGTCGAGGAAACTGCCATTTCCTTCTCCAGCAGGAAGTGGCCTTGGCTATTCTCAGCACCAGGACTTTGGCCTGTGGCACGATGGAAATCACAGCCTGGTGCTGGCTCTGGCTCCTCTCCTGTAGTTTAACAATCTACCAGTCAAAATAAACGGTCTCCTTAGGTCTCTGGGGCATGGTTAAGGTAATAATCAGGAGAAGGAGGCCAGAGGCCTGCTGCTGCACAAAGGCACCGGGAATCTTTTAAAATGTCAGGCTGGTCTCGGCTGCTGGGGTCTCATTAAACTGCATAATTGAAGCACAGAGAAGACAAACAAACCTGGAGGTTCTGGGGTGGCTTCTCAAATACCCAGTTGATTTGGACGGGGAAGCTGTTGGTACTATAAAAATATGCAGGTGAGCTATGGGGAAGCTGCGTGGTTCAGAAAGGTGGGAACTGAATAAGGGGTCCAGGGACCCAAGGTCAGATATGGACTCCACCAGACAGCTGGTCTTGAAGAGCTTTCAACACCATCAACTCTGCTTTCCCCCTGTTGAAGAGACCTCATTTACCTGGCAGACTTTCTAAGTCAGAAAAATGTCTTCCCTTCTTTTATCTTCCTCACAATTCACTGTTTCCAGAGCCTGGGAGAGTCAATCCCCACTTCCCTACTCCAGCACCCATTTACAGTTTGGAAGTGGTCGCCCTGGAGACTGAACACGGAATGGCATATTTACATTCTGCTAACAAACAAGCAACCACAAACAAATACATCTGATCCTTTTGTTTTGATAGGGACAGTGGAGGAAATAACCGTATGCGGTGGTGGCAGAAAGCTGGTTGTGGGAGAGGGGAATGAGTCTTGTATGAGAGGGGGAAGCCTGCTGAGGTTGCATTTAAATGTTCCTTTACTAAAGAGGGTACTGAGTCACCCAAAACGTGGGCTATATCTCGTGTGTGTGTGTGTGTGTGTGTGTGTGTGTGTGTGTGTGTGTGTACACGTGTACATGAATGCAGTGCCTACTGAGGTCAGAAAAGGATTTTGGATCCTGGAGTTGGAGCTGGAATTGTCAAATCGGATCCTCTGCAAGGGCAGTACATGTTCTCTCTGGGCCCCATGGGATTCTTGGCAAAAGGTGATAAATGAGATGAAGGTCCTGCTTTCATGGAGAGCTCATATTTTGGAGAGGGGCACAGAGAAAAAGAAAATCATGAAAACTTTGCAGTGACTGGGGGTCAGGTAGAAGAAAGGGCTGTGGGAGAAGCTGAAGGCAGCAATGAGTGAGCATATGGTCAGATAAGCAGAAGTGAAATGTTCTTTTGACCTACATGGGGATTCTCCCTGTTCACGGCACAAATCCCAGTGGCTTGGAGGCCCCCTCTGGTTATGTGGAAAATTCCAACTTCTTCTCCAGGCTTCTTACCTGGGAGGGCTCATTAAGCTCTGCACCTTGGGCCTTTCTGGCCACTGTCCTTCTTGGGAGCCTGGGTGTCAGGCACTCTGTTGGACGTAGACGACCTCATGTTTAGACCTGCTGGCCTTTCCCTGATGATGGTGTCTGTGAGGATGGGAAGTTGCCTGCAGAAGAAGGCTGGTGTCTAGCAAAACACAGCTCATGTAGAAGTGGATCTGGCAGAAGATGCAGGGGGACCTGGTGTCTAGCAAAACACAGCTCATGTAGAAGTGGATCTGGCAGGCGATGCAGGGGGACCTCCGCCCCCACTCCCCTGACCGGGGAAACAGATAGCATGCTAGAAAGAGATCTGGGTCACTTGTTCAAAACAAAAATTCAGAGTGCCTGCTGTGTGCTAGAGTGATGGTTAGCAGGGGCTAGCACCGCCAGGGCCAATGAAAAGCCAGCCCTGGCCCTGAGCACTCACTGATCTTAGAGTTTAGTGGGTATTTAATAGCAAGGTAGGCGTCTGGATGCCATTGCGAGAGCTCCAGGAGGCATTTGAGTCACCCAGGAGACCTGTGATGAGTTACAGCAAACTTAGCCCACGCTGGCTTGTGCAGTAAAGAGAGTTTATGGGCTCCCTATAACCATGAGATTGAAAGGTGGGGAGGCTTCAGATGTGGTGCCCTTGGGGCTCCTGCCATGAGTCTTGGATCTTCTTGCTCTAACCCTCCTGAAGGCAGACACGTTCCATTCCTCATCCCAGTTTCCGTCCAGGTCACAACACAGGTACCAGCAGGCACAGAAGCCATGATTTCTCACTCATATGATTGGGTGAGTGAGAAGTCAAGCTGGGGCCCATCTGATGGCCTCTCCTCACACGAACCTCATCTCAGTGACCAAGAGCATGCAAAACCCGAATTCCAATTCCTGTAACAGAGCCAAGGACATGAACGGACTTTGTGAACTTGGCTCACCTCCAGAGCAAGGGTAGAGGTAGACCTGAGTGAATATCAGTGAGAGGAAGCAGGAATAATGCCTGCTGTTAAGTAAAAAGTGGATATGACTGGACTTGCATATTTTAAGAAGATGCCCCTAGAGAAAGATTAGATGACGCAGATATAGAGGACAGGGAATCTTTAGTTACTCAAGGAAAGGCAGTAGTGGCTGGGCCCCGGGTGGGGTTAAGGGTCCCGGGTAACAAAACAAAGAGGGATGGATGGGAATCCCTGATGCTGGTCCCCTCATCAGCAGTGGCAGTCCTTCAACTTCCCTGTTGATGGTTTTCAAAACTGGTAATTGGTTGTAGAAATTCTTCCTGCTCTGGATTAGAGAGGACCCATTAGATGTGCCCTCAACGCAAGGCATTGTCACTGTTCCTTGTGGTGTTCAAGTTCCTCCACCTCTTGGGGCCACATGGTGCTAAGTGGAAGATCTCTCCTCAGCTGACAGAGTACTCTTTCCGTCACAGGCAGAGCTCTCTAAAACCAGAAACCCGTCATTCTATAGCCAGTTTTGAAATCTGTGTGTTTTTTTTTTCCCAGGAAATTTTGTTTCTGGTCCCATCGGTCAATGTCTAGACTTTGAACAGTACAGGGGACAGTTTGTTGTATTTTCAGTTCATAAATATTGACAAAAGAATGAAGGTTAGCTCAATGAATTTGAATGACTAACAAAAAAAACACACACACATTTGCTCAAAATTCCAGGAACTTTCTGTTGAACTGAGGTGTTTCCCACTCTTCAATTCTTCTTGTCAGAGTTCTGGACCCAGGAAAGCCCCCCTGCTTGTCACTGTCACAACAAAATGATGTCAACTGAGTCAGTCAGAGGAGCCAATTTTTCCCAAACAATAATGGTTTTGTACAACAGAAGGAGTCCTTCAGTCCCCAAGAGAGACATAATTTTCTGACCCAAAGGGATTCCATATTAAAGAGAGATGTCATAGAGGATGTGTGTGGGAGGGCCTGGAAGGGGAGGTTGTTCTAGGGCTGGGTTCTAGGGTTGTTCTACTTCAGGTTTTAATTAGGTTTCATTCAACCAGGATGACGAGAGTCTATGAGTTTGACCATTGCTTTGACTTTGGTTGTAATCTCGTCTCTACATTCACTAGCTGGAAGATTGGAGAAACATTCGTTAATCCATCCATCTACCTCCCCCTCTCTCTCATTCTAGGGATTGAACCTAGGGCCTTCCACGTTAGGCAGTCACTCTGTTACTGAGCTCTACCCTCATCCCTCTTTTCACTGTGTATTTTGAGACAAGGTTTCATTAAGTTATACTGGCCTTTAGTTTGCTGTCTTCCTGCCTCAGCCTCACCGTGTAGCTTGGATTACAGGCAAGTGCCAGCAAGGCCCAGCTGTGCATCCACTCACACAGACCAGACAATGGATAAAAGCTATACTATGTACTCCTAAAGGTTTCCACTTTGGGATGGATAATTAGAGGGAGAAGGTAATAGTATGTGCTGCATGGAGGAAATGCAAGGAGAAGGTCATGAGAGCACAGATCGGGGCGCTGAATCTGTTTGTGGTGAGGAAGGGAAGGCAATCGTGGCTGGCTTCCTAGTTTAGAAGCCTAACATGTCTGGAAGGCATCAGGAGGAAGAGGCATTAGCTTGCAAGGGAAGCGTATGGTCAGCAGTGATGTGGAACCCTAGGTAGAAGAAGGTCCTTCCAAGACCCAGAGGCAAACATGGAATCTGGGAGCAGCAGGAGCAGGATCGGTTGACAGGCATCAGCCGGCTGGATATTCAAGACCCTGAAGCCACTCAGATGCATGAGAAGATGAGGGAGCCAAACAACGGGCTGGAGCAGGATAGAGGCATGTGTTCCTGTGGGTTTCGAAGCAATTTTAGTTGATACAGAAAGACTGGACTGGAGCAGAGATAAACATCCAGAGTCCTCCCATAACAGAGGTGAGATGTGGCAGTAGCTGGGATGAAGGCTTCGGGGATGCAGAGAGGTCCACATTGGGGGAACTGAAGGACAAGAGATGCCCTACTTGATCTCAGAGAAAGAAGACATTCTGTGTCAGGTGCTCTGATAGCTTCTTTCTTCTGTCATAACCTCTCCCTATCCTCAAGGTAAGATTTATTTTTTTTTTGAGAATTTTATACTTGAGTACTGTATTTACATCATTTCCACCCCTCTCTCTCCCCTTTCCAACTCCTCTGCCTCAACTCACTCTCAAGTTCCTGACATCTTCTTTAGTTGTTGTTGCATATACACACATACATATGTATACAAGATTCAACCTGCTGAATCCGTTTAGTGTTGCTGTTGTGTAAATGTACATAGGGCGGACCACTTGGGACTGGATAGCCTGCCAGTGAGCTTGTCTCTGAAGGTAGCTTATTCTCCCAGCAGCCGTTGATTGCCTGTAGTGCTTCAACTAGGGTTGAGGCCTTGCGAGGCTTCCCCCGTCACAGCTGGCATGTTAACTGGTATTGTCGTTATTCAGGATTTGTTTGAGTAGCCATATTGTTGAGTTTTCATGCGTACAGCTGACCCTGAGATGTTAAAGTAACTTGCCCAAGTGGCAACGGCAGAATTCAAAGCCAGGTCTGTCTCCGAACCTAAAAACTGTGCCAAGCAGATTTCCACCATTGCTTCAAAGTGCTTGTCTAAGTCAGGTCCCACAAGCTACTGCTTCTCACATTTAAATCAAGACCATATGAGTTTTACCTGCTCTGAAGTGTTTACTTACTTTTACGTTTTGATTTGTCTTGAGACAGAGCCTCACTGTGTAGCCCTGGGTAGCCTAGCATTCGCTCTGTAGACCAGGCTGGCATTGAACTCACAGAGCTCCACCTGCCCCTGCCTGCCAAGTGCTGGAATTAAATTCTGAAGAATTTAAGTTAAGTGATAAAATGCAGACTGAAATAAATTGTTGGAGTTATAGTCAACATCTACCTCCATCTGTCAAAATCCCAGCCACTATCTCTCTGGGATTTTAATAAGGTCAATTTCCTTTTTTTTTTTTTCCTTTCAGCATCTTAATGCATGTGTTTATGTATTTGTTTAGTGTGGAGCGTATGTGCAGCAAGCTGTGGCCCTCATGTGAAGGTTAGAGGACAACTTACAGGAATTGGTTCTCTGCTGCCATCGTATGTATCCCAGAGATCAAACTGAGGTTGGTAGGCGAGGCAGCAAGTGCCTTAACCCACTGAACCATCTCACTGGCCCTACTAAGATCCACTTTCACTGTTATGTGGAAGCCTTTCTCAGAACCTCTTCCCCTAACAGACTGTTTAATAGCTTTGTTTTATCGTTATGTCTCCCACTAACTGGAAAGCATCCTAAGGGAACAGCCAGTTTCTTATCACTGAAATCGCCTCAGTACTTAGCTGGGGGGTAATAGACATTAATTACATTTTGGTTGGATGAATGAGGAATGCAGGATTGCATTAGTCATGATAGGTCTGCTTGATTTGCTCACAAATGCCCATTGAGATAGCACTTCATGCTGGAGTATTATCTCCTTCCAACCTTGTTTTTGTTTTTGTTTATTTTGGCAGTCGAACCCAGAGGCATGTGCGTGCTAAGCACACGCCCTACCCTTCAGCCACATATACAGTCCTTCACTTTGCCACTTTCTCCAGCAGCAGCTTCTTTCATCCCGTGAGATAATCAAGATTCCAAGCATCTCCCCTCCAGCTCTGTGGAGGCAAGGCTCCCCAGCAGACTCGGTGTGACTCAGTGGAGTTCTCCTCTGCTGATCCTCTCCAGGTCCCTCGGCACAAATTACATGCTCCTTCCATCCTGCTTTAATCATCCTAGCCTTGTGTTCCCATCAAGCTCTCTGCCCTATCTCAAACCAGTGCTTAAAGGACTCCCTTCCCTCGGAAGAAACAGTGTAATTTTCCTAAACATGGCTCATTCCTGCCTTTACAAATGTCAGGTACGCAACCAGCACTTAACAAGTCGTATCAGAAGACAGAACCACACAACAAAGACTGTGAACAATCCTACCCTACCCCCTCCCCCCCCCTTTTTGGAGCATTGTGGGATTGCTCTCCCAAAATATTCCTTATGCTTTATTTACTTTGTCTTCAGATTTATTTTGGGCTGTACTTTCCTGAAACTGAGTCTTAGGATGTGATTCTCATCCTGCTGGTATCCTGCCACATTGCCGTGTGACCTCAGCTCTTCCAGGGAAGACTCAGGGTCCAGAGGATTTCGACCTCTCTGTATAGCGCAGACAGAGATGACCAACTTACAGCTGAGCTGGAAATGTGTCCCAGAGGAAAGCCTGTGCGACCTAGTCACCAAAACTATGCACAACAGCAGAAGCAAAGCTTGTCAATTTTATCAATTATGTGTGCCAAGGACTGACGTGGCTCAGAGTTTCCAAAGTCTGAGTGATTTGTGACCATTAGCAACTCAGACACTGGAAGAGTCAAGCGGCCAGTCAGTGCTGGGAATTTTCTCATTTCAGGAAATTTTGGCAGTGAGGCATGCTAGAACCTCAGCAACTGGAGTGTTGGGAGGAGGAAAGTCAGACAGGCAGGAAGGGAGTGTGGGAAGAGACAGGAAGATGACATGCCACATGAGCTTTCAGGATGGACAGCTCTATGTGGAGTCCCTCCTCCCCAGGCTCAGTTTCCTCACTGACAAATAGAGATGATGAGAACTATTACCCGACAGTGCCTTGCCTGGTACAAGTCATGGGCTCTGCATGCCAAATCTCATCCCCTTCCCAATCCATGTCTGGGGCAGGGCGGAGGGTAAACTGAGGCTTAATCAGTCCAAGCTGGGTCTGGTTTGGTGGATCTGAGATTGTTAGTGAACCATCAAAACTGGGACTTGGAATTCAAGGACTACAAGTATGGCAAAGGATTGTTCAAGGTCACCAGCTCGTACAAAATGTTTTGGATTCAGACTGGGTCATAGTATAACATAGAACTGCCATTCTCACAGTATAGCCTGTGGTTCCTGGAGGGACCCAGAAAACTCCCATAAGTCCATTATTGGTCAGCAATTTATACAACTCCTAAGGCAGCACTATTTGCACTTTTTTTGGGGGAGGGGGTGATGTTTGAAGTGATGTAAAATCAACCAAAAGTGGTTCAGACTAAAACATAGTGGTTTTATCTTTGGTACTGTCCTGGAAAGATGGTTAAGGGTGTGTTCTTGCTTTACCAGAGAGCTTGAGTTTTGTTCCTAGAAACTGTGTTGGGCTACAACCATCTGTAACTCCAGTTCCAGGTGATCTGATGCCCTCTACTGGACTCTTTGGGCACCTGCACTCCCTTGTGCACAAACCTACACGCAGACACTCATTTTATGTATAATTTAAAACAGATCTTTTAAAAAAAAATGTACTGGTAGGAAAATGTTGCCTCCAGGGACAGTTACAATGTTATCACAGCCTTTCAATCCCTGAACTGCCACAATGATTTCTGTGACAAAAATGGCAACTTCATACAAAGTGTCTGTTGACTACTGAAGAACAATTACAGTCTTGAGGACAAAAGCTGGAGAGATTGAGGTGGGAGCTGAACTTTACATCTTTAACTGAGTTTTTCCCTTGACAGAATGGCTTAGAGCCACACTGTGTTTATTTATCCTTGGGTAATTGGCAGATCACCAGAGAGAGAGAAAGAGAGAAAATCTGAAGGAAGAAGGGTGTTACAGTTTTAATCTTAAGAGTCTTTTGAGGGCCCATGTGTTAAAGGTTTGATTCCCAGCCTGTGGCACTGCTGGAGGTACCTGCCTTCAAGAGGTGGGGCTTAGCAGGGGGTCTTAAGGCCACTGGAGGCCCCTGAAGAGGATGCAGGAGCACAGCTCTCTTCTCCCCCTTTTTTCCTGGTTGAGATGTTGCCTCTGCTCTGCCACACACTCCCCACCATGATAATACTGCCTCAGCACGGACTTAAAGACAGTGGGACCCTGAGATGATAAACTAAAACTTCCAAAATGTTGTGCCCAAGCAATCCTTTTCCTATTGCACAATATTTATTTATAGCAAATTTTTCACTGTAGTGATGGAAAGTTACCATAAAAGACCAAAACAGGCCCTGATGTTTTCCTCTGGTCCTTTTATAAGACCATCAATCCCCTCTAAAGGCCTCACTGCTTAATACTAAGGCAATGAAGGCTAAGTTTCAACATGAAGTTTGGAAAGGACATGTAAACCACAGCCATCGGTTTCAGATTCTACGCTGCAGCAAGCCTTTAAGAAACTAGCACTTGTCACATTTTGGTAGACTATGCAAGTGGAATATTTACAATTACGAGTAGTCTGTTCAAACACCCCTCTCTTTCCAACTCCAGTTCTGTGTGAGGCCAAACCTTTTCATATACTGCCAGCAAATAAGAAATCCCAATAGAGAGAATGAAAATAAGATACCAGAGTCTATTTTACTTGCTAATTAGTCAGAGCCAGGGCTGGGGATATATGTAGCTCAGTGGTAGAGCACTGACCTAGGATGTGCAAGGCCCCGAGTTCAATCTGTAGTAGCACAAGCAAGAAAAAGAAAAAATAGTCAGATATTGACGATATCTGTAAACACGTGAGACAATGTAATTTTTTTCAAGAATTTTTTATGTAGCTTTTAAATTTATAAATATTTAGATTGACATGTAATGGATTAGTTACATAAAATTTAATAAATACATATAACATTTCTAAATTCTAATTTATAATATAATAAACATTACTAGGTATGATCCTTGGAGTCTTGGCTCTCTGGAGTCATCAAGTTTCATGTCATTGTTGTTTTTAATTTTATTACATGTATGTATGTATGTATGTTTGTATGTATGTATGTTTGTATGTACGTGTATGTATGTATGTTCTCCTGTTATGTGGGCCCTGGGAACAAATAACTCACGAGGCTGGGTGATAAGCACCTTTACCCCCTGAGTATCTTGAAGAATCACTTAAAGAACACTTATCTTTATTTTATGTGTATGGCTGTTTTGCTTGCATATATGTAAGGGTACTTTGGGTGTGCCTGGTACCCATGAGAGCTGAAAGATGGCATCAGATCCTTTGGAACTGGTGTTAGGGATGGTTTTAAGACATGCTGGGAACCGAACCCTGGTCCTCTACAAGAGCAGCGCAGGACTCTTAACCACTAAGCCATCTCTCTAGCCCCATGTTTTTGAGTCACAGTCTCATACAGCCTGGGCTGGCTTTGAACTCACCGTATACCTAAAACTTGCCTTAAACTTCCAGTCCTCTTGCCTCTACCTCCTAAGTGCTCGGACTGCCGGTGTCTATTACCACACTGGGCTTTTTTGGTTATTTCTAAGAATGTAAAATGTCCTTCCAAAACCAGTTTTGGTTATTTCAAGCCTATGCTTAGACAAAGTACTTACCGTTTCTGCGCTTCACCTTCTTGTTAATCAGAAGTGACTTTTACTCTAGCTCATGAGATAGGCTGTGAGGGCCAAATGGAGAGTCACATATCTGAAGGGCTGAGAACAGCTGTTGGCCTCTAACTAGCCTGTATTGGTATTAGAGTGTAATAATTATTACAACACAGCAGTATCCTGTGATGGCCTGTTTCCTCCAGGCTGGGAGATTGCCAGAGCAGGGCCTGTGTGTGATTCCTCTCTGGGTCCTAGCACAGTGCTTAACGTTTACTAGGCAGTCATAAAGTGGGGTGAGTGAATGAGAAGCTGGGGAAAGACACAGCAGATAGAGAATCAGATTATGGAAGAGGAGGTCTAATTCCAAAGAGTGAGTCTCTAAGCCAGAGTGGAGTGGTGATAAAGGTGTGGGGAGCTGCCAGCAGGAAGTGGTTTGAGGGAGGAGTGTGTGGGGAGGAGAGAGGAGAGCCCTGGATGTTTGTAATAATTTCTGATGGGGTGTGTTCCAGACAGTGATACTCAGTGTCCTGTGTCTAATGAGCTGGTGTGACTGGCTGTGTGGGCACGGGGTAGAGACCGGCCCCACCTACTGGTGGGGTTGGGTAACACAACTGGTGTTTTAAACCTGACTCATGGTGGGGGTGTTGGCCTCTCTGCTGGGTAAGGTTAAGTAAGACCTGCTCTAAAGTTATTAAGACAGGGGTATTTGACACAAGTCTCTGTTCAGTGTTCTTACTGTTGGGTATTGAAACTAGGGCTTTGGGCATGCTAGGTAGTGCTCTACTACCAAGCTGTCTTCACTCAGCTCTGCTACAGATTTTTCAAACATTTTACATTTCAACCATTGTACTTGTGAACTCCTACGCTGAAGTGATTTTATACTTGTAGGAAGAAAGGAAAAAATGTCATTCAGTGTGTGCTCTGGCCACACTTGGGTTATGCTTTTCCCTTTAACAACCACCTTGAGAGGAAAGTACTATCCTGGTCTTGCATATGAGGAAACCCAGGCTTGGGCAGAAGCACAGCCTGATGGGTCACTCTGCATATCAGTGGTCTAACTGGGATTTGAACTCATTTCTGGGCAAATACCACACAGGTAACCTCTGGAAAAGCAAAATGTATTTTATTTGTTATTATGTACATTATGTACACTTATTGTATACAAATGAGAAGACACTGAGAAGCAAGTAAAATGAAAATGAAATGAATACAAAGTGCTCTTAAACTCAACCATTTAGATACAAGACTATGTTTATTTCCATTGCAGTGTCTCTTTCAGGTAGAGTTTTCTAGGTATGTTCTTGCAACCAGCATTCCTGTTGAACTATGTATGTATCGTGAAACATTTTAAACCTATAAATACATTTCCATATAATTTACAAAGATTACATAGTATTTTGTTATATGACCATACTGTTTATTTGACCAATCTTCTGTTTCAAATATTTAGCTTAACGTGCAGCTTTTCACTAATATAAAATATTACAAATAAACAAGTTTGGTCTTTGAGTATGTCTTACTTCCTTAGAAGAAATTCCTAGAAGTAGGATGGATGATTTAAAGTGTACTCTGACTTTAAAGACATTTCAAATTAATGTATTGCCAAACTGTCACTCCCCACTGGAGACGCTGTAAGTTACTTTTTAAATGCCAGAGTTGAACCCAAGCACATACCAGCAAATGTTCTAGCTTTGAGCTACATCCCTAAGCCAAGTTATAATGTTTCAAATTCTTCCCAGCAGTGCAAATAATCCTGATTCGTATCCCGCCAACCTGTTTATTGTTATTAAATCCACGCACTTAACATTTTACCTTCTTATTTCTTGATCCAGTTCAAGAAATGGGCTGTGCTGAAATATGAGAACTCATGACCTATTAGTCCTCCAAGGTGACCATCTCCATTTCCGGTCTGAGGTGGGCGGAGCCTGGCCATGGGCCTTGTGGGTATGGATTGACTAAGCAGTGGGTGTTCAGTACCTCCAGGTACTGGTTCCAGTGGCCCAACTGCATAGGCTCTGCCTGACAAAGTGCCTCCCAGGGACTGTGCTGAGCAGGCGAGTCAGCGAGCTGCTGCCAACAGCGCTTCCAGCACTTGGTGCTGTGTGGGTAGCAGCTTATGGAGGAGCTGGGGAGACATAGAGTTGAACCGTCAGAAAAAGCACTCTTCTTGATAACTCCTGTTCCAGCCAAAGATCAGAAACAGCTCAGCTGACAGAGTCTCCTGATTTCCTATGTCTCCCTGTGCCGAGTTCTCCACAATCCTGTGGACTTCTAGCCTTCCACACGGCTTCGTGGGAAGACATACCTGGCAGAGTACCTGTGTCCCAGGGTACTTAGCAGAGTACCTGTGTCCCAGGGGTAGACTATGCACATGAGATTGAAGGGCTCTCAGAACCAACTTGTTAACTTGTGAACCAAGTTTGCAGGGACTCTTTCATAAGCACAAGCTTACTCTTTCCCTGAGAGCGCTCGGATCTCCTGAAACCCAAAGCTAGACTGTGTGGTAAGAATGGGATAATTCAAACAAAGAAGAGTGGAGAGAAAAAGTATTTAATGACACCAGCATAAACATCTCAATTACTACATGATGAGGACAGTTCTACAAGTCGGCTGGAAATGCTACAAGGCTATTGGATGATATCTTCTCTATGGCCAGTGCCCCTGGGTTTGGATTTGTGACCTGTTCTTCAAAAGACAATGGTCAGCCAACTCCTGGGTAGGGAGAATCATCTTTCTCCAGAAATGCTAACAGTGACCTGGAAAAATACAGGCTTTTCTGCCTGGAAATCCCTCTCTGTCCCCCAGGGGGCTTGGCTGACCTCTGTTCTGATCTGAAAGGGCAGTGCTGAAAGCATCCTTCACACCTTCACTTCCCAGGTCTTTCTGTTTCTCCTGTTTGCCTCTTAGCATCCATGGTCAGCTAGCTGAGGGCTCCTGGGGTGGCACCGAGAGTCGAGGCTACAGTCCCAGGTTTAACAAGAGTGAATCCAGGAAGAACTGGAAACAGGGTGGGATGTCTCAGTCCTTCCGGTAGAGCACTACGCACACGTTTGTTGAAGATGGGAACACCCCTGGATGGCCCAGCAGCTTGACTGACCTTTTCCCGGCCAAATTCTAGCTGCTTATATCAGGGCTCCTCCATAACCTATATCCAAATATAGGTAAAGTGCGAGAAGGTCTCCACTTGCAGAATGAGAAGGCTTTTAGGGTCATGGGCCGACGAGGGGGAAGTTGAGCAGTATCCACGCTTTCCTGTCTACAAGATGGCCTCTCACCTGAGAGTTCCTTATGTGTCATCTACTGTTCTATAAAACACCTGCACACAGCTAACTTTCAAGAGAACACGATGAAGTACATTTGCAAGAAATCACGTGGTAAAAGAGAAAGTAGGAATGAAGGGGAACAGCCATGGGCATGCTAGGACGGCACACTTCAAAGATGTTATCACATTTGCTCTTGAGGAGCCACAAATTTGAGTCTGGTTTTTCTAGCCGTCATAAGCAGGTGGGTTGTGTGAGAACCATTCTTCAAATTCAAGTCTACCTGTCTCTTCTTCCCGGAGTTGACCCTCTTCGTTACTGACAGACACAAAACACCATCCTCCAAAACTTGAGGTCACTGAAGGTAGAGATTGGAGTGTGTGATTGCTTATGTTGGAAGCATAAGGCTGAGGAGATGCTTGGGAATCAGAGAGAGCTGGCTTCTGCCCGTGGTCTGTACAGTAGCTATAAGGTCTTGGAAAGTTGTCAAGCTTCTCTAGACCTCAGAATGTTGCTGAGAAGATTCAAGAGACAATTGCAGCTTTTATGGGAGAGGAACTTGGCTGTCAGGGAAGGTATAAACTATCTGGTTTTTTACTTGTTAACATCTGACTGATCTATTATTTTCTCAACTATATGGACTCTTGGTAAAGAAGGTTCAGGAGGTTTAATAGGCCACAGCCCATTGCAAAGATGAGCCCATTGCTCTTACAGGCTTACATCTGACTCTACACACCACTCAAGTTGCTGCTGGAGAGATCTGATTTCATAAAGGGTCAAGGGAGCAGAGGTGTCATCCAGTGAACAAGGCAAGTACCTGTTTGACCTCAGGATGGCTCTGACCTTTGCTTCCTGAATCCCTTTCTGGCCTCTTTTGAGCCCTGGAAGAGTAAGGAAGTCTCTGGTTAGAAGGCAGCAATTCCAGATACTTCACTGCAGTGAACCTTGGAGAGGGATGTGCAACCAAAAACCCATGGAGTGCAGCTGAGGACCCAGTGTTGCCAAACAGCAGAAGTCTGTAGTGGTATTTGCTCCGCCCATGACCTTGGGCTATCTAGCCTCAAAGAGAAGGTACTTCTTGCCTGCGTAAGTGACTTTTTAACTTCTTGCCTGCATACTGACTTCTTAACTTCTTGCCTTCATATGTGACCACAGTGACCTCTTATAAGAAAAAAAGGGAGGGATCACCCTGCTTTTCCTGGCATGATCGGACACTGGATGGCTAGGTGCATTCATTCCCGGACAGAACAGAGGACGACTTCAGCTGTTCTGTATTTGTGAGTGTATTTTCCTAATTTGTATCTTAATAAATCCCAATTACCCATTAAACAGACTCACGTGGATTGATCTTAACAAGCAGTGCCCAATGTGGGGCATGAACCCACGACTCTGAGATTAAGAGTCTCTTGCTCTATCGACTGAGCTAGGGCTCATTGTGGAATGTGGGGAGGAAGTGTGTGTCAATGCACTGGGGTATGAGAAGCACTGAGATGGGGAGGCTTGGTGCATGAATGAAAAAATGAAATAAAAGGAGGAAGATGATACTACTAAAGTCTGGAGAAGATTTTTATCGTAGATATAAGGGAGAAAGCAGGCAGAGGAAAGAGTCCAAGCTGAACATGGCTGGTAGACTAAAGTGGACCGTGAGAGGAGGAGGAGGAGGAAGAGAAGGAGGAGGAGGAGGAGGAGGAGGAGGAGGAGGAGGAGGAGGAGGAG
>CABHPP010125708.1:2951-13533 GCA_902168425.1 Peromyscus attwateri | reverse complement strand
CTAAAGGAGCTAGTAAAGCCAAAAGCAGCACAGATCTGAACTCTTATTTCCTCACTGTTTGCATTAACCAGTGACAAAACCTCAGAAACACTAATTGGGCCACTTTCATTCTGGTTCCTTTATAGGAACGTCATTGGAGCGGACCCTTCCTTAGTTCCACGCTCCTTACCAGACGCTCCGGTAACCACCGAGCTTCATTCTCCTCTTGTGAAAAAACACAAACATGTCCTCAACCCCATGTTAAAACAGGATCAGGACCCTTCCATAATCCTGAGCAGGGATCTTTCCATTTATCCTTCATTAGCTTACTTTGAGAAAAAGCATTTTCAGGATTTAGTATTTTCACTTCATTAGCTTTAACTCCTGATATTATTAGCAGCTTTAGTTTTTAAGTTTAAGAGAGCTTTTAAGATTAAAGCTTTTTAGAGAGATTTTTCCCCCCAAATTTTCCAAGAAAAGCTTTATAGTTTAAGAGAAAGATTTTTTCCCAAAAGAGAAAGACCAACTTTCCCCAAAACTTCTGAACTTTAAACTTTGGTTTTTTTACACCCCATTTTTGCCTCAGGGAGAAAACACTTTCTCCTGCTGCTTGGACTTAGCATTTCAGCTGTCCCCTGGGTCAAAAGCTTCCATAGGAAACTTATTCTTCTCCATAAGCTCAAAGAAGAGCTTTTTTACTACCCATAAAGCCTAGAGAAAGATCCCCCCCCAGTTTGCATTCATAGCCCCCAAAGTTAGAAAATTGAAGAGTTTTTCTGTCTAGTTGCCTTACTTATTTTTCCTACACGATCTTACACTTCTAAGTTTTTCCTACACTATATTACCCTATACCTTATTTTTCACAGATAGAAATTAAGAAAGGGATAGAAGATAGAAAATTTTGACAGAAGAGAATTGCGCTGCAGCATCGGACATCCTTCCAGTCCGCTTTCCTTTTCTCTCAAGGATAAAACCCCTGCCCCTCAATATATATATAAAATATATATTTTCCATAACACCGGCATGCCTTTCCACTGGCAGGGCTGACTCAACACTTTCGCCAAAAACTCTGTAATAAAACAATCATTTTCCTTTATCTTTGGTCCCTATTACTTTGTCTTTAGTCCCTGTTCATTTGTCTTTAGTCCCCCCTTTTTCTTTTTCCTTTTCTCTTTAATCCCCCTTTTTTTCTTTAGTCCCTTTTTTTCTTTTTTCTTTAGTCCCTGTTCAGGCGCCATTCTGTGGAGCGTTTACCCACCAACCCCACAGCTTCCCAGAGTTTTCTTGAGTGTGAGCAGCAGGAAATATTAGATAGAAGGATTTTTTGCGGAGAATCTTGCGGAGATAAACAGATAGAAAATAAAGGATAGCCTCGAGAGGGCCTGGAACCTATTCCAACGGGCCCTGACTGTCTCTGTCCCAGGGTTTTTATAGAGACGCCAAGGGGTGGAGCAAATGACCTCCTCCCCCAGCACAGCCAAGTGCAGACCATCTCAGACACCTGCACTCAGGCCCGTGGTCCTAATCATCCTCTATGCGGACCTGCTGGGTAAAGCCATGAGGAACCTGAAAACGGGCTCCCACACTTGGGTTGGATTTTTTTTCCTTCTAGCACTTTCTATGAGGCTGGATTTGTGGATAGGTATTGTTTAAATCTGGTTTTATCATGGAATATTTTTTCTACTCTGTCTATGGTGATTGGGAATTTTGCTGTGTATAATATCTGGGCTGGCATCCATGGTCTCTTAGTGTCTGAATAATGTCTGTTCAGGACCTTCTGGCTTTCAGAGTCTCCATTGAAGTCAGGTGTTATTCTGCCTTTAAATGTTACTTGGCCTTTTTCCTTTGCTGCTCTTAATATTTTTCTTTATTCTGTATGTTTAGTGGTTTGATTATTATGTGGCGAGGGGCCTTCATTTTTTTTTGTCAAGTCTGTTTGGTGTTCTGTAAACTTCTTCTGTCTTCATAGGGATTTCCTTCCTTAGGTTGGGAAAGTTTTCTTTTATGATTTTGTTGAATATATTTTCTGTGCCTTTGAGTTGGTATTCTTCTTCTATCCCTATTATTCTTAGGTTTGACTTTTTTATGGTGTCCCAGATTTCCTGGATGTTTTGTGTTATGACTTTTTGGCTTTAGTGTTTTCTTTGACTGATGAATCTATTTCCTCTATTGTATCCTCTACACCAGAGATTCTTTGTTCCATCTCTTGTATTCTGTTGGTTATGCTTGCATCTGTAGTTCCTGTTCATTTACTCAGATTTTCTATTTCCAGCATTCCCTCAGTTTGTGTCTTCTTCATTGTTTCTATTTCAACTTTCAGGTCTTGAACTGTTTCCTTCACCTGTTTAATTGATTTTTCCTGGCTTTTTAAAAACAGGGATTTATTGATTTTTCCAATTTTTTGTTTGTCTTTTTCTCAATTTCTTTACAGGAATTTTTCATTTCTCCTTTAAAGGCCTCTATCAGCTTCTTAAAGTCATTTTAAAGGTTGTTTTCCTCTGCTTCTTTTATGTTGGGATGTTCAGGTCTTGCTGATGTAGAACCACTAGGTTCTGGTGGTGCCATATTGCTCTTTATGTTGTTGAATGTATTCTTGCACTGGCAAGTACCCATCACTTCCTCCAATCGGTGCAAATGGTATCTGTGCCTCAGGGAACCACTCTTGGTCCAATCAGAACTCTGTGTTTGATGCTGGAAGACTCTGTGTTGCAGGGAGCACCTGCAGCCTCTTGGTCCAATTGGAGCTGGCAGAGTCTGCGTCTCAGGGAGCAACTTCGGTCTTGGAGGATGGGTGGGTTTGGGGATTGTAGGTTACAGGGTCCAGTGTGTGTGGGGGGGTGGTCAGTCCTGCCTGCAAAAGTCCTTCCTGCTGGCCTGCAACTGGGGCTGCAATGGGTGGGGTATAGGGGCACTGGTTTTCATAGGTTCATTTTAAAATTATATTTTGAGATTGTGATTTTATCATTTCTCCCTTTCCTTTCCATCCTTCCAACCTTACCATGATTTTTTTTTTTATCTTCTACATCTTCTTCTTGCTTTACTGCAACTAGTGAAACATTGAAAACAATAGATATGGTAAGACAGTTTATCACAGACTTTGCCCCAAACTCAAGGGAAACAATTTCAGTGTATTATAGGTAGGCATCATAGTTACTTTCAGCTTTTGTAGACAACTTTTTATCAGAGAAAAAAGTATCTCTATTCTCTGCTTGCTAAGAATGTTATAAAAAGACACTGTAGACTTGATCAACATAGATTCTTTCATGAATCTTTATTTTCTTGGTGTTACTCCTTTAATAAGTTAATGTGTTGCATAATGTTCAGTTTCTCTATTGGGACATGACGGACTGTTTAAACATAGCATTTGGCTACTAGAAAATAAACTGCTCTGGTTAAATTAACGTCATGTTGTTCCATGATCTGGTTTGTAAAAGTGATCTTCACTGACATTGAGGCATATTAGAAAGACTGGGGCAATTCTGGAGACATCTGAAGGAAAATGAGTCACTCATCACAGAGTGGTTGAAGCCTCTCAGAGACAGCTGAAAATCAAAAATTTCAACACAATGAACAGTGTTTGATTTGGAGCTTTCTCCGTTCTCAGATGCAAAACTTCAGTTTTCTAGAAATCTAACTAGAATGTCCTTGTATAATGTCAGTGGCTCCTGGTTTTATCATATTACATTCTAAGCCCACTCAGGGAATCTTTGGAGATACCTCATACTCTCACTTATCAGAGCTAAGGCAGAAAAAAACAAACAAACAAAAAAAACAAAAACAAAAAAACAAGAGGCTTCTTAACACCTCTTTGAGATGTAGCTCAAGGGCAATGAAAATGGCACAAATGCTAATGCTAAGACAATTAATTGTGATTTCCCATGAGAAACCCCTAAGAAACCTGAGAATGTCTTATTCTTTCCCTGAGTGCTTTTGTAATTTACTAAACCACCAACTGTAGTTCTGAAATTCTTTTCTCCATCAAAGCCACTAATCCCAGGACTGTCTAAACGGAGAGCCCAGAAGGCAAAGGAAACTCCTCAGATAGCAGGAAGTGACAGTGTGTGTGTGGAGTAGGGTGTCTGTCTTCTTACTCCTGACAATGCCTGAGATATTGATTACTTTCCTTATCATAGTGATTACCCTTGGTAACTCTGAAACCCTAGCCTCTTGGTTTCATTTGATGACTTCCAAGTGTTTCCATCTCTTGATGTTCTTTCTTGGAGATCACTTTTAGCAGTACCAAGTATGTACTAATGACCCCTCAGTTGACTCAAACAAATTCCTTTTCTGAAAGGTAGTAACAGGTACCTAAGTGCATATTCTATCACTTAGAATGTAGATGGCTTACAGAGATGTGAATGCTTACACCAGACCTCATCATCCTGTACCTTTTCTTCTTTCTCTTACTACTTTTTTTTCCCTCTCTCAAAGATGCTCCTTATTTCATGATCCTCTGGGATAGGAAAACAAGATGGCTTCAGGAACACAAGAAGAAGCCTGAGCACCATGGCTGGTTCTGCCACCAATCCTGCCTCTGTTATTAAGTTTCATTGATTCTTCCTCTCAGAAGCTGTCGCCACTATGAGTTTCTGTCTCTAGATGTGAATCTGGCCCAAACTATTATTCTCCTTTTAAAAAGTGGAACTACCAAATTTCTTTATTTTCATTTAGCCTTGCTCTAATACACTTCCCCTCCACCCTGTGTTTGTATCCCTTCTTTCCTTTTAAAAATCTCACCTAAAACAATTTCCTAGCTGTCATTTAAGGATAAACCTATACTGTCATACCTCAGGCCAAAACAAACACAATACATAAAATGGTAAAGAGCAAAACCTGGGAATTTACCTGTGAACACCACTTAGAGATATTTGAGAAACATTTGAAGGAAACTACAGCGAATTATCAGTTACAAGGCTTTACTCTTAGAAAAGTAGTTTCATTTGGTTATCTCCAAGATCAAAATGCCTTGTCTCTCTTATTTCCTCTAGAAAGATGCTTGCAGTTTGTAATGACTTTTTCTGTGTTTATACATTTTAAATTACATTTTTATACAGTACATTCTCTCATTCTTTCTGTTGTCACTACTCTATGTGTTTCTTAATGCTTTCTTTTTTAAAAGTTGCTTTTCGAAAATGTCAAACACATAGCAAATAGCAACACATGTTTATGGAATCCATAACCAAATTATTTAGAACTCTTTTAGTGCCCTCTTTAAATAATATCAAAGATATCTAGCTTCAGAGAGTGTATTTCAGATGAGGAGAGCATTACACAAGTAAGTGGAAAAAAATCTGATTCAAATTTGTATTTCAATATATTTGACTTTAACCTTTCAAACATTACTTCAGGGGGAAATTTAAGGCCACATCAGTGATTATGTGGGCATAGAAACTGCTTGGATTAGAATTTAATAATTCTTTTAAAAAAACTTGTGAATAAAAATATGAGACTGTATTCATAAACAGATCTTTATGGATTGAGTGGGATTAAAGTTAAATAAGATGAAATACCCAGGATTTAGAATTTTCTCAAGTATGTGTGAAGTGCTATCCAATGGAAGGAAGTTCTGATCAAAGCTGAAATTACAATAAAAAGAAGAAGATGAATATGGGAAAGGATGATGTTCTGTGGAACTTTCATTGAGAACTGACCACCAAGGCAAAGTGGTAGAAGGGTGGATCCCTTTTTTCTGTAAGACATCTTACCAGATTGGATCAAATGTATATGATATTGATAACAGCAGGATTTACCACTGGAATGCTGGGGAATGTGTTTATTGGACTGGTAAACTGCTCTGACTCGGTCAAGAACCAGAAAATCAAGTTTATCAACTTCATCATGATCTGTTTGGCAGTTTCCAGAATCAGCTGATTGTGGTATTTATTGATGCAACCTTACTAGAATTAGCTCCTCATTTCTATGATTCTTACATTCTAGAAAAATGCTCTGATATATTCTGGGTTGTGACTGATCAACTGTCTACATGGTTTGCCACCTGCCTCAGCATTTTCTACTTCCTCAAAATTTCCCACTTTGCCGGGCGGTGGTGGCGCACGCCTTTAATCCCAGCACTCGGGAGGCAGAGGCAGGCGGATCTCTGTGAGTTCGAGGCCAGCCTGGTCTCCCAAGCGAGTTCCAGGAAAGGCGCAAAGCTACACAGAGAAACCCTGTCTCGAAAAACCAAAAAAAAAAAAAAAAAAAAAATTCCCACTTCTCCCATCCCCTTTTCCTCTGGTTGAAGTGGAGAATAAGAAGAGTGGTTGTTGTTTTTCTTGTATTTTCTATGTGCTTACTGATTTTTTTTAAATTTTCTACTGCTTGAAACACTTCCTATTTTGAGGAATATGAACATGATCTCTAAAAGCAATCTCATTTTATTTTCAGATACAAGTAAGACTATTGTCAAAAGCTAATTGTTTTTGACCAGATGTACTTGGTCCCATTTCTTGTACCCCTAGTATCATTGTTCCTTTTATTTTTGTCCTCAGTGAAGCACTCCAGAAACCTCAACCTCATTTCTCCCAGCTCTGAAGATTCCAGAACCAAGGTCCACAAGAAGGCCGTGAAAATGCTGTTGTCTTTCCTCATTCTCTTTATAACTCACAGTTTTTTCATGCAGGTGGCATGTTGGTTATTTTTTTATTTTCCATCAAACAGGTCAATTAAGTTTGTTCTGTTAACATTAATTATCTTTCCTTTAAGTTACTCATTTATTCTGATCCTGGGAAATATTAAGCTTCAGCAGACAGCAGTGAGGGCCCTTCAACATCTTAAAAGCCAGCTGCAAGAGATGATCCTCTCCCTTCACAGATTCTCCAGAGTCTTTACTAAGTGAATAACTTAATGAGGAGCCTTCTAAGGTCACTGTTCTTCTGCTGGAGTCTTTTAAGTACTGCTAAACATATATGAATAGTTCCTTGAACATACTGCATTTTGTGACAATTTGCACACAGTCAGGCTATAAAACACAAACCTATCTTTTTTGTTGTCTGTTTACAGCATTGGTAATAAAAACTAATAGTCTCAAACATTTTAAAGGAAATAAAATAGTTAATTTTACAGACAAAAGGTATGTAATTATAATTCACAGGGAAGGTTCATAATATCCAGGTAACTTGTAAACCTGAACAGGCAGAAGATGGGCAAAATGTTGATAAGAGATTAAGAAAATCTAAAGAGAAAAAACATCATCTCACAGCTTATTTTTAAAAGCTTTCCTTTTGTTTTTCAGATTTATTTATGTGTATGAGTATTTTGTCTGCATGCATGTCTGTGTCTGGTGTCCACATAGGTCAGAAGACGGTATTGAATTCCCTGGAACTAGAGTTACAGGTCATTGTGAGTGACTATATGGGTCCTGGGAACTAAACCTGGGTCCTCTGCAAGACAAGTGCTCTTAATTGCTGAGCCATCTTTCCAGCTCCCACAGCTTAAATTCTTAAGTGTTATTTTCCTTTTGATATAGAAACTTAATGGCCTGGAACTTGCTACGTAGACCAGGCTGGCTTTGATCTCATAGAGATCCACCTGCCTTACACATTCTAGAATTGAAGACTTGCACCACCATGTCTCACTTCTCATTTTTCTTAAATGAAAAGACAAGTATATCTTTGTTATGAAAGCATTTGTTGATACTTAAGGAATAAGATGCTCATACAAAAATAGGGATGACCTTATGTTTACAGTGGGAAACATTAATCTTAATGTGAATTCCCAAGTTATAAATATTTTTGCTGTTTCTACAAACTTGCTAATTTTTCTAAATTCTAGAGCAGCATATACACTGGAAGTATGTTCACAGTGGCAGAAATCAGTATGTCTATCATGTTATGGTCTATCTAAAAATAAATTAACTTCAGAATCACATTTATGTTGGTACTACAAGGTAACATGTCCTGTTAGAGAATGAAATGTATTTGTGTACATACTTCATTGCAATCTGATTACCAGAGTTCTTAGCACAAGACACCGATATTATATGAAGAGAAAAGATGAAGAAAGCAAAGTTTATAATACATGGCAAGTTTAAAGGGCACTGTGGATGTGTAGATGTATTTATAATGCTGCAATTTAAGTGTAGAAACAATAGCTGTAAACTCCGAATAAGACAGTGGGGGAAATTTCCTCTAACATTTTCACTGTGACAGTAGGAATTATAACATTATACAGATAAGACATTACACACAGTATGCTTTTGTTTAGTCTATATAGTCTTAAGGTAAAACAAGAAACTGCAATGAAATGATGATACACACGTCAGTTTGGCTCGGTGGAGTTGTAAGTAAGGTAATGGTAGAACTAGTCACATTTTCCACCCAACTACATCTGAGCTGTGTAGTTCTTCTATATATAGGTGATAAGAATGATATTGATGATTGCTTTAATAATAATATAGCAATATTTATTAGTAATCAGTACTTTATAAAACAAAATGTTATTTCATGAACTATATTTTAATCATTTTGCCTTGGAAAACGTAATGTGCAAATTCAGTTGAGTGCAAGTTAGCCTTAGATGTTGACCTCATTTTTATTTTGAAGAATTTATTTTTATTTTATTTAGTATTTAGTGTTACTGAAATTTGGTAATCAAGAGAAGCTAATTAAGTACACGTGTGAGCAACTTTGATTCTAATGAAATGGTTTTTGGGGTAAGTGAGCTAATGTATAGCTAGCAATAACCTACACTTAAGCAAACTTTAGGAGAGAGAAGTATAAAGAACAGGTCTTGTTCTTGACAGTAGAAGAATGGCAAAATACTAGTAAATGAATCCCAGGCCATAGGTTATGTTACTGCAATGAATGGTTTGTTATCCACATGTTTGAATGGCAAGTGAGCTCTAGCCCTGTGCCTCCTCTATCTCCATCTGTCACCTTCCTGACAGCCTCAGCAGCATCAGACCCTCTGTCAATATATGTAACCCCAGGCCAATGCATGCAACCTAGAATGATTGACCAAAATGTTGGGGAAAGAGGGAAATCATTACTTATTTTTCACTACTAACCTCTTACCTGACAAATAAATGTTCATTTTGAGAATTTATTTTGTGATGATTTCTTCTTTCCATCCACAGAGGTAGGCAGTTGACAGGAGAGGAATACCTTGAGTATGCTGATGGAATTGGGTAAACTCTGATACCAAGTTCTAAAGGTATCAGGGACACAAGGCATGCTTCCTTGAGTATTTCTGGATACATATACCAGATAAAAACTTGTATCTGTTCTGACTTCTAAGAATGGTTTACAGATTTGTCTCTCCATCTATTTCTTAAGAATAATATTCACAAGGAAAATTATCTGAAATTTTGTTAAATGCATTTGAGAAACACACAAGCAATCCTTTTTGACTCCTTGTATACCGTATACCAAATCTCATTTTACAGTTTTTCTAGGTTTCTCTCTCTCTCTCTCTCTCTCTCTCTCTCTCTCTCTCTCTCTCTGCTATGTCAAAACTAATATATTATCTGAGACTAAGAAGATGCCCAGTTGCTCTCATTCTAACCCTAAACTCCCTGCCATTGGGGAGCCTGCCCTTCTAAGCTAGGCGAGCTCCACCTGAAGTCTGTTGTGAGGAAGAGCCAGTGAAGAGTATTTCCCTGTCTTAATTTTGTTTCCCCTTTTCTGTGATAAAATACTCTGATGGAACAACTTAAAGGAGACAGGCTTTATCTTAGATCACAGTTCAAGGCACAGTCCATCATGGCAGGAAAAACAAGTGGCAGGGGTTTGAAGCAGGGGATGACATCAGACCCACAACTGGGAAACAAAGAGCTGAATTCAACTGTTGTTCAGTTCCCTTCAATGCACACAGCCCAGGATCCCCTGTCCAGGGAATGGTCCCACCCACAATTAAGACAGTTATTCCCACATCAATTAATATCAAGATAATCCCCACAGCCATACTCCGAGGTCCATCTCCTAGGTGATACTAGATCTGTCAAACTGACAATTACCACGAGCCATCCCATCCTTTGAGAATTATGAGGAAAAATTGTAGTCCTTTGTTTTGAAAATGAAAGCGGTATGCTATTCAAAGTGAAACAAAAAAAAATCTACAGTGAAGCACAAGAGGAGTATTTGTAGATGGCAGTGACTAAGCTGGGTAAATATCCTTCACATGTGGGAGATGAATATGACATTTCACATTTTGGTCCTGGTCCCTGGCATTGCTCTTTGGGTTAAGATTCACCCTTAAGCATTTAGGATCTCTTACAACTAAAATATTCCAAAAGGCTTCAAGTTAGTGTCTATCAAAGGAAAAGTTGCTAAGGTCAGCATCTAAGTGCAATTAACAAGAATTGGGCATATTTACTCATGAACATCTTGCTATTGATAGGACATGAGGGTGTCATGGGTTGGGAACACTTGCCACTGGCACTGTTGGCCACCGAGAACATTGGGAGTCTTAAAGATGTGTGCTGAGGTGTTGAGGGAGACAGAAAGAAGCAAACATGAAGTTCATCAAATCACTTTACTGGAATATCACACACACACACACACACACACACACACACACACACACACACACATATACACACATATACCACACATATCACACACACACACACACACACACATTTTTACAATCTCCAGACATGTTATGA
>CABHPP010125706.1:0-14455 GCA_902168425.1 Peromyscus attwateri | reverse complement strand
CACACACACACACACACACACACACACACACACACACACACACACACGTTAAAGCTCCTTCCTCTGTTAATCACCATTACTCATATTGTGGTGGGTGGTGGAGTCCAGTCCCTTGGGACTCCTGGAGCTGGAACTTGAGTCCTAAAACTCCGGCCACATCAGTGCAGTGTGGCAGAAACAACTAATGAGATCGGATTTGAACACTCTCTGGACACAGCCCCAAGCAGTATGTGCTCTACAGGTTATCCACAGCAGGCCCAGTCTGGGGAGCGGAGACCTTGCAGAGGGATCAGGAAGACTGTGCAGAGGGGCTATCATCTGAGAAGTCAGCCAGATGTACCAGAGGGCCGAGCATGATGGAGGTGAGGTGCAGACAAACAGGGAGCCGAGGGGTGGAGCCACTAGGAGGAGAGGGACAAGTGGGAGCCCGTTGGTCACCAGTCACAGGCGATGAGGTCAGTGGCTTGTGATGGAGGAAGAGGGACAAGCCATGGATCCCAAGGATCTTTCCTCGGGACACAGCAAAGGCGTAGAGAGAGCACCGCTGAGTACACCACAGCACCCCCACCCAGCATGCTCTTCCTCCTCCCTGACATGCTCACCTTTCGTTCTGACCTAAGACCAAAAGCATACCTCAGTTTCTCCCACCACACCCCCTAGGCTTTCTTTGGCCTACTTCATGGTCTGTAGCTACTTTTTTTTTTTTTATGTTAAGCTCCACGAGGGCAGTGACATTGTCTGTCCTGGTTCCTGTGAAGCCCTATTTCTGGGCACAGTTCCTAACATATGTCAGGTGCTGTGGGTACACTATACCATTGGCCTCAGTGCCTAGCCTCTTCCTATATTTCTGCACCCTCCATCACAAAATTCGCAGACCCCCACCCCCACTGTGGCTGTTTTCTTCAACCTCTTCCCAACACGTACACACACCCTCTTCATTTTAGTGGGGCCCCATTACTGGCTCAGGCCACAGAGTGAAGTGTGCCAGCTCCAGACTATACCTCAGGAAACCTGGTGTGGCCCTGCTTGCTGTCTTAGGCCTCTGCCTGGGCTTTAAGAAGGATGTGTCTAGGCTATCTCACTGTTTCAGGAGGCAGAGGATGGACACGTGAGCTAAGTAGAGACAGGGAAAGAACTCTATCTGTTGCTGGGCAGAGATATGCAAATAAAGGGGCCTGTTTTAGACCCTGACTTTGGGGTTCGGTTTATCAGATGTGGGTTTCTCTAAACTAAATGGGGATTCTGAGCTGGCTTTAACATCTCCTTTCAAGCCTTTGGCTTTTCTTTAACCATACTTCTCCTAACCTCCCATTTCTGCCTCTTACCTCTCCATCCCACCTCTCCACCCCCCAAAACTCAGCTTCTCCTTCCCACATGTTCTGCCCTCATAAATAACCATGTGGCAGCCACTTTCACAGGGTCAAGCTCGCAGCTCCCAAGAGCCCCACTTTCAAGGCCACCTCTTGGCAGTACTTCCTTTTCTCCAGCTACCTCACCAAGGCCTGGGGGCATGAGCAGCTAAAAGCCCTCCTCCAGTTCTGATGTGCAAATCTGAGAGCCTCTGGTGGCCCTTGGAAGTGCCTGTCCTTGCCGGGCCTGCTTGCCCCTACAGCCCATCTGAACAGATTGACAGGAAAAGAGAGCCAGGATCTGAAGACATGGAGTTCTAGAGCTAGAATGAAACTCAAAGTCACCCCTCACCTAACCTGGAGAAACTGAGGCACACAGAAGAAGAGTCTTGCTCAATGTAGTGGCAGAGCTGAACGATTTCCCAACTCCTACCCAGGGCACAATCTACTGCCCCCTGCTGGTCACAGGGAAAAGCACAGGCACAAATCGGGATGTCCACCATTGTCTTTGCTCCCACACAAGGCAGGGACACCTACTGAATGAAGTCCAGGGGGACATCTGCTGGATGTCAGGTCCCAATTTGGGGGCACTTATGTCAGGATCTACACTGGGTAAGTATTTAGCATAACAACTGGGTGCCAGACCAGGAACAGACAAAGTGCTTTATACTAGGTGGGTAACAAAGGACCCTGATCACCTGTGTCCCCTGCCAGCCACTTGGCTCTCTGTAGCACCTCCTTGTTACTTTGCAATCTGTGCCCACCCTCCTTCTCCCTCTCACTTTCTCCCTCCCTCCCTCCCCAACTTCTTTCTCTTCATCTCTGGCTTAATGGACCCCTATTTCTTCTCTTGCTTGCTGTGATCTTTCCCTCATTCGTTTTCTGATTTCTTCCTTTCTATGGCTCAATATCGCTGTGACCGCCCCTCTCCCCCAGCCTGTCCCCTTCCACCATCCCTCATGCCCTCCCTTGAGGTTTTTGTCCACTGTCCTCCCCACACAGCCGGGCTGTTCTCTGCCAGCTACAATTACGAGTACGTCTGTTGAAGACAGCACACTCTTTTTCCATGATGGGTAACAAGAGGCTGCATGTTTGCAGCCACCGGCTGCAAATCCTGAATTCCCTTTCAGCACAAAAAAAAGACAAGCACCCTCTTGGTTTATAAATATTAATTATAGGCACCCAGTAATGAGAGAACAGGGCGGCTGTTGGCTGTGATCTCCAATTGTTTGACTAATCCTAGAAACAGTTTAAACAAGACAGTTATTGCCTGACAGGAAGAGGAATTAGGAAGCCCCAGTCCTTCCAGGAATGTCGGCTTAGGAAGTTGTAGAGACATAAGAAGTCTTAGAGGACACTAAGCCCTCCCAGCTCTGACCACCATCTTGTGTGTGTGTGTGTGGGGGGGTCCTGCTCTGGGAGAAGACTTGAGGGAACCACATCAGAGGTTCTGCCTGGCAGAGGGCCTGTACTCACAGGGAGAAGGCAGGGCTTAGAGGGATAGTATCTGACATTTCATCTTTGGACTGATCCAAGGGTCTCACCTACATGGAGTCAGCTCCTGCTCCAGATCTTAACTAAGCAGGAATAGAAGTAGTTCCATCACCCGTGGCAACCCCAACGCTCTGGGCTTACCTCTGTTTTCCAAGCCCCTGTGCTTTACTTTCTGAAAACTGGGAGTAAAGTGAAAAAGACTCAGTGAATCTCCTGTTGATGCCTGAGTTAGATATACTTCTAAACTGAATCTGAGAGCTCTCCTCTGGCTGTGGCAGCTGGAGGCTATTTGCACTGTGGCCTGATCTCCAAGCTCACATATCACCACTGGATAGTTCAGAGAGTGCTGTGTGCAAGGCGCAGCCAAAAAAAAGAGGTCACCTGCAGAAGAAGGACAAATTCTGGAACTGACACATCCCTGAGCAGGACCCCTATGTTGAAGGAAAGTAGGTTATTCCTTCTAGAACATACATTTCTGAACACCCTCATCCTTGGGGAAATCTTCACATTTGTAAAGCACTGAGCCGTTTCTCATCCTGTAGGCGTGGCAGCTGGCCTGCGGGAGACCCGGTGTGAGACGTGTGTTCCCTACCTGAAGAAAGCAGAGCCCTATCTCCAGGGGTGGGAGTGGCAGGGCTAGCCTCCTCCCCAGACCATACAGCCAGGACATAGCCCAACTAAGAGTGGAGCCCCAGGTCTGGGATCCCCAAACCCAGCTGAGGCTCATCATTCAGCCCTGGTACCTGTAGCTGCTCCAAGGGCCATACAACTCATGCCGGCCTCCTGGGAGACTGGGACCAGTCTCTTCCCCTCCCCACCCTATCACTGTGGTAGAGGCCAAGCCCAGAGCACCGGTACGTTCTTACAACATGTAACTACCCAGCTTCTATTCTTTCTATTACGCGTCAGTTTTGTGAACTGTAAAATACTAGTCCCACTACACAATGGTGGTAAAAAGCTGTGTACATGTTGGCTGTTGTTAATAATAACTTGCCCCCCACCCCGTGATGCCCCCTGCCAGCCTCTGGGGACAGTTTACCCAATCTCACATGTAGTAAAAGAGAGGGACATGAAGCTGTGCCCGTGAGCACACACACACACACACACACACACACACACACACACACACACACATACCGTTTATAATACTGAGTGCCTTGGAGAGGTTGGGGGACCAGGTCTAGCTCCAGCCTTACCCTCACAAAGCCAAAACTCATGGCAGCACCCCTTAGGCGTTTTTTGTTTTTTGTTTTTCCTTTATGAGTACATGTTATATGCCAGGCCTGGAAGCCATGAAGAACACAGTCAGTATCCCTGTTATCCGAGAGTTCACCGTGATTATGGAAAAAGAGGGGAGCCCATGGAAGGGCCCAGCAGGCCCTATCCTGCTGACACAGCCAGGGGGGAGCTGAGGGCTCTACTTTGCTATAGACTCAATCTTGCCACCATCCAATTGGTCTGGGAGGAAAGGGTGGGGTGACTTGCTTAGGGAAACCCAATGCTAGCACACCCTCATCCGGCACAGGCTACTGCTAGCATACCCTCACCTGGCACAGGCTATCTATGCACCTCATCAGAAGTGTTTCAGCTCCAAGTTCAGAGCCAGTCCTGCAGGAAACTGAATATAAGTCAAGGTACTATCTGCAGCGGGGAGGAAGTGGCTCCTCCCCGGCCCTTCTCTGGCCTTCTTGAGCATCATGATAGTGTTTGCTGGACCTGTCAGTTTGACACTGGGCCCACAGCATACCTCTCCAGAATTCTCAAGGAACCTTGCCAGCTCAGTGGTCCCTTTGCCCATTTTCTGGCTAGACACTGTCCCTAGAAGATCGCCGCCTCGGCACATTTGTGTGTGGAAGCCACTCACATCTGTGCCCTTGGCCCCCTCCTTCTAGCTTTCCCGTGCTCTTAGCTGCACCAGTGGGAAAGAGGGGCTTTCACATGCAGCCAAAATCCTCATCACTTCCCCTAAAGATTTCCAAGAAAGTGTTCTCATAGAGCCAGAAGGAAATGTGAGCAGATGCGAGCCTTCCAGTCTGTCCCCTGAATCCACGCGTCTGCACTGTTGTCAAGTTGCCATCTACTCACAGGCCAGCGCTGTCTGCTAAAGCCAGCATCCTAACCACTCTGAGCCTCAGTGTCCTTGTCTGTCACCGAGGACAGGAGTCACGACACCCCGACAGAAGACTGAGGAGCAGGGAAGAGATGCACGCACAGAAAGGGACTCAATACTACTCTTCCGTGTATTTTTTTTTCATTCATGAGTGTGTGTTATATGCCAGGCCCAGGAACCATGAAGAAGAACACAGCTAGTGTCCCTGTTATCCAAGAGTTCACTGTGATGTGGGACAGAAAGACAGATGAATAAAAACACCAGTGCAGTGGGACACATGCCACAAGGCTGGAGGGAGATGTAAAGAACGGAGGGGTAGGGACCAGGGGTGCAGGATTTTGAAGATGGATTCTTGAATACCTAGGAGGCCCTCCCAGGCGGTCAGAATAGGAAAAGCATGCTGGGTAGATGAGAACCTCAGGAAAGGCCATCGAGAAGACCAGAGAGAAGACAGGACAGAGGATGGTGCCGAACGGCAGAAGGGTTAAACACAGAAGGAGGTGGGTGTGGACGCCTCGCTGGGCACTGAGGTCGTGAGGAGGGTTTTAAGTTGGAGGCTGACATGCTGTGTTAAGCTGAGCACATACCCAAGCCTGTGGGGGTTTACGTAACTTTCCCTTTTCCTCTCCAGCCTGTAGCCAGCCTAGAAATCTGAGAGCAAGCACTTTTCCTTATTTCTATTCAACCTGAAAGCCGCTGTTGCATCCAGCCTGCGTCGCATTGAAATGCAGGTGGCCTATGCAACAGTGTTGCTAAAATTACCAAAACTAACCACAGCCAGGGAAGGGGCCATTATCGGAAACAGATTTTATTACCATGGAAACCAGCAGATAATGCCAAGTCCAGTCATTTTTATTCTCCCCAAAGAGGGAGAGAAACAGAGAGCCTGAGAAGGCGGCCACCAAGGGAAGCTATTGAGAGGAAAAGAGCACGCTGGAGCAGTCTGGAAGACAGACGGCCTAATACAGGGCCTGTCAGCCGGGGTCCGGCACACCAGCCTTGGGCCGACCATCCACCGACTCCCACTACATTCATGGAACTGGCACTACAGGCCCCAGGCGGGCAGGGAGCAGCCACAGGTGGCAGGAGTGACTTAGTAGTGTGACTTCCACACTGGGGTTCAAAATATAGGAAGCATCCAAACGGCCCCAGGAAAAGCTGCCCCAGGGCGGCTGGCATTCCCTACGGGGACAGGGAGCAATGGCCTTGAGCAGAAGACCCAGCTTCAAGTTCAGGCTCTGTCCAGAGCGGCTTGCAACCTTTAGCAAAGTCAGAGAAAATCTTAGAGCCTCGGTTTCTTCAGGTGTCCTCAGACTGGGGGGCTCTGGGGGGTACAGGGTGCACAGATGGTGAAGCGCCTCGCAAAGTGCTGGCGTTTCTGCTTACCTATTTTTCTCTTTCCTGTCACAGTGAACTCTAGGGTAACGGGCACACTGACAGTGCTCTTGCCTGTGGCTCTAAGGCTTGGCAAATAGCATGTACTCATGAATAAAAAATGCACCTACTAACTGCTGCCACACATTATCCCTTCCTGGCTGCCAGATAGTTGGCTAAATGCAGGCCCGGGGTTTCTGTATCTCCACCCCAACTTTGTTTCCCGATGTGAAGAGCTCCCTCCAGCTCTTGAATAGCTCCTGGCCATCTCTTACCATGTAGAACACATCCCCAATCCACTGGAATCCAAATTGCAAGGGTCAGGGGAAAGGACAAGGAACATTCTGGGAGAAGAGCCGGGAGCCAGGCACTCAATGAATTTGTCTACAGGGCTGTAGTGAGACTCCCACAGACTCAACCCAGGGATGGGGTGGCCTCTGCCAAAGGACAGAGCAGAAGTGGGTGGGGAGAACTGGGGTAAGCTCATGACCCAGGAGGTGGGAGCTATGAATGTGCCAGGGTCTTTCCCCTGCAGGAGTGAGTGGGAAATTCTAGCTTTTGAGGAAGATGGCCAGGGAGGAAAGTTGCAGGAATCCACAGGTGGGCTTGGAATGCCAGCAGTCAGAAGGCTGAAGCAGAAACGTTGTGAGTTCCAGACAAGGCTGGGTCACATAGTGAGTTCCCAGCCAGCCTGGACCATATAATGATAACCTATCTCAAAAACAAAACAGGCAAGAAGCCACCAAGTCTACAAAAGACCCTGGTTTACCTCACTACCCGTGCTTATGGTAAGGCCCATGAGGATGGTCTGTGGTGGCTCTTGCGCTGCAGTGCCTGCCTGGTACAGTGGGCTGCGGGTAGATGAGATCATTGACCTCAGTGCCTTTGCACATCCACAGATGTCATCAGATCCTTGCTACTCAAAAGTCTGTGACCTCTGGGGACTTGGGTGGGACAAGTGTCCAGCAGCAGCCCTTCCGGAGATCTGTCTATAGATCTAGGTTGAAAGGCATTGACCTACATCACTTCCCTTCAGCGAGTCTCAGTTTCTTCATTGGTAGAATAGGAATAATATGTTCCCTATCTCACAGACATACTGAGGATTAAAATAAAAATTTAATAAAATCATTTGTGGATCTGAGGAAAGATCGGCTGGAAAATCCCTTGCCGTGTAAATATGCGGACCTGAGTTCAATCCCCAGAACCCATGTTGTAAAAGCCAGGTGTGCTGGGCTGGCGAGATGGTTCAGAGGGCAAAGATGCTTGCTGCCATGCCTGCGGAGGATGACTGGCACTCCATCCCTAGAACCCATGTGGTGGAGAGAGAGCTGAATTCCACAACTTTGCTTCCCACCTCCACATGGGTATTGTACTGTGGCAGTTGTGTGTGTACAAACACACACACACACACAAACACAAATAAATCATTTATTTTAAAAATTGCAATCAGTCACGTTGAAAAATTAAAAGCACCATACTGAGTGTAAGCTGTTGTGGCGTTTTTATGCACCAGGAGCCCCAGGCCCCACCACCAGGTGACAAAGGGCTTTCATCACAAAATGACTTGATGGGACTGTTCTCTCAACAGCCCTGCTCACTAATGCTTCCCCCCACCCCAAGCCCTCCCCACAGCTGCGCGCTCAAATCCTCATGCCGTCAGCACTTGAGACGGGATGCGGAGAGGCGGAATGCAGGAGGGGACGCAGGCATGAATTAGCAGTTTAAGGCAGGAACGAGCCCATGATGAAATCCCCTCTCCATCTATCACAGTGTAATAAGAACAGAACACGGATGTGAGAGTATCAGCGTGGCCTACGACTCTCAGCTCGTTGTCACCATTCTTTATGACCGAGCCTTGGGAGACGTGAGCATCTCATTTCACTGCAGACATCGCGGTGTTGCCAGGGGACAGAAAGCGTGTCCGAGGCAGGCTGACCACTTGGGAACGCGCTTTGCAGGTCACAGAGACAGAAGAAGGAGGAGGTGGGAGCGGAATGGGAGTTGTTTGGGGGTTTAGATGCTAAATACAATAAGGAAGTCACAGGCCGGTCAAGGGGATTGGAGGTCCTGGAGAAAAAAACATTTCTTTTTTTAATTTTTAAAAAGTGTGCGTGCGCGCGTGCGTGCGTGCGTGTGAGAGAGAGAGAGAGAGAGAGAGAGAGAGAGAGAGAGAGAGAGAGAGGACACACATGCCATGAATGTGGAGATCAGAGGTCAACTTTCTGGAGTCAGGTCTCTCCTTTCCCTTCTTGTTGACTCCAGGGATTAAATTCCAATCTCCAGGCTGTCCTGGCAAGCTCCTTCACCCGCAGAGCCTTCTTGACAGGCCCAGAAATGATATTTCGGTGTCCCCAGAAATCTCTATCCCTCACTGCAGCTGCCATTGTGGCCTCAAGGACCAACCTGGCACCATCCAGGGTATGCTCCCAGAGCTCTGGAGTGGTGGTGTCACACATCCCTCCAGCAGCAGGTGACACAGGACCAACAGGGGTTAGACTGCAGACCCGTCAGCCTCCTACTCCAGGGCATTCAGAGGGCATTATGCGGCCGGGGCTATGCTGGTACCAAGGCTGGTCTAGTGGTGTGCCAAGCCCCTTCGGGGCTTCCAGCCAAGGCTACTCTCCAGTGCCTGTCCCACTGTCCTCTGACCACCCCAGTTCCTGTCTCCCACTGAAGCAGTGAATTTTTGTTATTCTCTCCTTGTTCTGGAATGCTTGTCTCTTCACCTCGCTGACCAATGGGACACCTCCCTGCCCTTCCTAAGTACCTCCTCCCAAGGGGACCTTCCCAGGTGTCTTGCTTCCTCACTTTTCCTTGGCTCTAGGACCCCTATTTAAGTTCCCTGTGGCTCATTTTGTAGGGAAATTCAACAGTCATGTTATTCATCAGGGGTCATCACCTGCAGGGGAGAACAAGCCACAAAGCTCTGGGGCCTCTGCCTCCTTGCACAGCACCTGGGCTCACTCATCTGTGTGTGAAACCTGTTTGTGGAGGGGGCTGAGGAGATGGGTCAGTGGATAAAACACTTGCTGCACAAAGCTAGGACCACGGAAAAGCCAGCTAGGCATGGCAGCTACCTGTAATCCCAGCACTGAAGGAGTGGAGACGGGAGCTGGAGAGATGGCTCAGTGGTTAAAAGCAGTAGCTGCTCTTCCAGAGGACCCAGGTTCAATTCCCAGTACCCACATGGTGGCTCACAGCCTCCTAGAACTCCAGTTCTAGCCTATACCAGACTGCACACAACATGGTACACAGATAAACATGCAGGCAAAGCACCCAAAACTATAAAATAAAAATAAAATGAAGAAAATTAAAAGTAAATAAGTGATTGAAATTTTCAAAAGAGATGGAAACAGGATCCCAGGAGCAAACAAACTAGCCAGAATAACCAGAACCGGCAAGCTCTGATTCGGTGAGAGTCTCTGCCTTGACAGATAAAGTAGAGTATGATCAAGAAAGACACGACTTCTATACATGCACTCTTCACACACACACACACACACACACACACACACACACACACACACACACTCAAATGTTTACTGAGCACTTGGAAGCTGAGGCAGAAAGATTGCAAGTTTGAAGCCAATTTGAGCTTTTTTTAAAATGAGTTATTGCTACATACCAGGCATGGGCAGCATCTTGTGGGCACAGAGACGTCATCTGGAGAAGGGACCCAAGCACCCTACAGTGACAAGGTGGGAAGAAAGGTGAATCAGGGAGTGCTGAGCTCAGCTCGAAGTGTCTAGAATCTTCTTTGGGAAAGTGGCATTTGAAGAGAGGCTGGATTGGATCTAGGGAGTGAGCCACTCTAGTGGCACAATGCCCTTGATGCTAGGATGGACGTGACAGTGGGTTGAGGAGAAGGGCCAGGAATGGCTCCGGAGTGATCTCTGAGAGCAGAAGCCACCAGAGGAGGCATGTCTCTTGTGGCAGTGGCCAAATACCTGAAGGAAGCAGTTTAAGGGAGGGAGTATTTATCTGGCTCAGAGTCGTACAGTTCACCGTTGCAAGAACGGCCCGAGACTAGCGCAGCCCTGTCCACATGGCAGGAGTTTGCAGGGGCTGGTCACATCACAGTGGCAGAGTAAGGCTAGAACCAGAGGAGGGACAGCCTTCAAAGCCTGCCCTAGATAGCTCCAAAGGTTCCCCAACCTCCCGAAACAGCGCCACCACCTGGGGGAGGGGACATTTCACATTCAAACCACAGAAGAGGATAGGATATGGATGGAGGTTCGGGGATAGCTGTAGGTCACGCGCAAGGCCAACCGCAGAGGCAGATCAGGGAGACCCATGAAGAGGTAAGAGGCAATTACAACAGTCCAGGTAGGTGATGGCAGCCTGGACCGTAAGACAAGCCATGAAGCTGAGAGGGTTGTGGACTCTGGTTATGTTGCCTCCTCCTCCTCCTCCTCCTCCTCCTCCTCCTCCTCCTCTTCCTCCTCATCCCTCTCCTCCTCCTTCTTGTTCTTATGTAGCCAGATGGCCTTGAACTCACTCTGAAGCCAAGGATAACCTTGAACTCCTGATCTTTCTGCCTCTACCTCCCAAAAGCTGAGATTACAGGTGTGCGCCGCCACTCAGCTAGATTCTGGCTGTGTTCTGAAGATGGAGCCAACAAGACTTGGATGTGAGGGGGAGAGAAAGCTAAGGACAATTTGACCTAAACCCCCTGTGAATGGAGTTTCCATGAACCAATAAATCACTTCTCATGCCTAAGCCCATGTTTTCAAGGGAAAACAAAAAGCATCACGAAGCAACCAGAGATTAAGAGACTGACCAGAGACCGCAGAGTGAGGAGGGCAGAGGGGAGAGGCGGCAGGAAGGCCAAGCCTGGGGGAGAAAGAGTGCACAACAGGACCCCAGCCAGCACTGGAGTGTGGCAACATGGGAAGTGTGGGCACAAAGGAGTGTGCACCTCTTTTAGCACTACTGACATGTGGATGTGGGGCTGTAGAAAGGGCTCTGCAGAAGGTGTACACACACACACACACACAGAGAGAGAGAGAGAGAGAGAGAGAGAGAGAGAGAGAGAGAGAGAGCTAAGCATGTGCATCATTACTGTTAAGCCTTTTTCCAAATGTCAAAGCTCTATAGATTAACGCCACCACCCGCATTTTATACAGGTGAGGAAACAGAGATGGAGGGAGGTTGCAGAGCTTGCCCTAAAACACAGGATTACAAATAAAGATCCAGTTGTCAGAGCTGTCTGGGGAGAAGAGTCCAACTCCTTTGCATCCTAACGAACTCCTGCACTAGACAGAAGACACTTGACCCATGTGACCTTGGGAGAATCCATGTCCTTCTCTGGGCTCATTCTCCCATCCGGGACAGACCAAGGTCAGGCCTGACTTCCCTGATTCACCGCTGCTGCCAACCCTCCTGCCTTGCTTCAGGGGACCAAGGTAGGTGAAGCAAATTGCCTACTGTGTGCATGCAGCATGCCCTGCTAGGAGGAGACCAGAGAGGGAGGTGGAGCCATCCTGGGAGCACTCTGGAGTGCTGCAGAGCTGGGAGCACGGAGCCACCGACTGCAGTGCCAGAGCTGGGGATCCTAGCCAAGCTCCTGCGCATGAATCGCTTGCAGCATATGCTCCTCATTTCATACACCATTTGCAAGGAGCTCTTCCTGCTCCAAGAGCAACTGGGCGTTAGCTTGTCTTTTCTGCTCCAGCTCCTGCCCTCTGCACTGTCCCCCACACCGCCACTAGCCGACACTGACCGTGTCTTCCCGTAGGCTTGTAGAATCGCAGTTAGAGTGAGAGTAGCTGCTTCCACGGGGTGGGCTCCATGTCATAGTGAGCATGTATGATCAGGGCTGGAGGGATGCACATGCCCAGAAGGGCCCACAATAACATAAGTAAGGAGACACTGGGGTTCAGAGAGAGTACCTTGCACACCACCAGACATGGGTTTCCACTAGGAAAGTGCTGGCAGAGCAGTGTAGGGAATGCCCATAGCAGGGCTGATCCAGAGCATCACTGGGAGATTTTTGCATCAGTGAGTACCTTTCTGTCTGAAGGACTCAGGACAGAAGTGATGCCACCTTTGGGCTTCATACAGATGTGGGCCATATGCAGACTGGCAGGCCCACACCTTGCACAGTTATCTCCAGGGCTGAGCACGTGGTAGGTCCTTAATGGGCATGTGGCTGAAGGGACTGAGTGAAGGACACTTCGTGTACCCAGCAAAACCCACTGATGGATCCAGCATTGCCAAGGAGTCCTGCTGGCACTACCCATCCCCCAACAGTGGACATCAAGGAGATGATGGAGAAGGTCACATAACCCAGATAAGGCCCCAGTACTTCTTATCCATCCCCCCAACTCCTGCCGCCTTGTCAAATCCACCTTCCCTAAACTATTGCTCACTTCTCTTTCTTTCAAAAGCTGAGCCTGGAGCTCAGATCTCCACGCACAGGGTCATCTAGAATGCCTGGATTCCACCCCGGCTCACTACAGTTGACTCCTGCTGAGGCTGACATAGGCTCCAGTCGAGAGGGGCCAAGCATGGCACCACCCTGTCCTGGAGTGCCACCTTCAGCCCCCTCCAACCTAAACCCAAGGGAGGACTTTGATGGTTCCGGGAGCCCCCTGCAGGAGACAGCAGGGCTGCACCCAGAGCCCAGGGCTCTTCCTTTCTGTGGAGCATGCAGACTTACCCTGTAGCCAGGGGAGACAACAAGAGACCAAGCCACTAAGGCCCCACCCTGAAGGCACTGTCAGTCCAGTAGAGAAGAAAGACAAAAAGTGGCCAAGTCAGCAGATAACTCGGGTTGTTTTTCTCCGGCAGGGAGAATTTAAAAATCAAAAAACCACTGCAACACAAAATTGGGCCCTTAAGTTTCCTCCCTTGACATCACAACCCCATTCTTTCGCCCTCTGATCTGCCCGGTGTGGATTGAGCCATGGGGGACATGCCCTAGGGCCACCCTGCCAGCCAGCCTCTAACTGGGCTAAGCCATGGGAGACCCAAGCAGAAATCAGAGAACAGGACCTGAGAGAGGCAGGTGCTCTGCCCCTGCTCTCTCCAGACTCTGTGACCCAGGCTCCAGTCCCGGTTGTGACAGCAGTTTCAGCTCTCACTGGGCTCTTGAAGTCCCTCCCGTCCTGTGTCCCTCAGGCCTAGGTCTCACAGCTTCCCATTGTCAGCAGCCACTGCATCCCTCAGTCGGTCCATGACTCTTCAAGCTTCCGGTTCCATGTCCTGACTTCCGGCTAAACCCCTGAAGGATAGACATGCAGATGGGACATAACGTGCTGTGGACAGGGCATGGACGGACAATGAAGGTGTACTCAAGGACTAGAAAGATGGCCAGTGTGACTGGAGGATGAGCAGGAGCTGGGGAGAAGATGAAGTGATGGTCAGATTATTCGGTGACTGGCTCAGTACAGGTCTAAAGGGACCTCAGCTGTAAACTGGCTCCTTGACTTGAACAGTTACTGCAAGGGAGTGAGGTGTGCCCCTTGCTAGAAAGCACAGAGAAAGTTGCGGGGGAAGAGGCTGGGACCTCCCGCCGAGGAGGGAACCATGAGGGAGGCACCTGCGAAGCCACACCCACCCTTCTGGACTCCCTCTATACAAGAACCCCCGCCCCCCCGCCCCCCCAAGCCAGAGAACACCTCATGGATGACCTCCTGTCTTAATTACTTTGCTGTTGCTGAGATAAAAGCTCCTGATGAAAGCAACTTAGGAGAGAAAAGGCTTGTTTAGTGTAGTGCAAATCCTAATTGGTCTTAATAATAAAATCCTGGGGCCAGATATCAGGGTAAATGCTGAAAGATCAGAGAGACAAAGGAGCAAGTCACAGTCACCTCTTACCTCGCCAACTCCTAGTCAAAAAGGGATGAGCTCCTGTCTCCTCCTGCCTTACATTCTTCTCTCCACCCAGCCATATCACTTCCTGTCTCCACCTCCCTAGTGCTGGGATCAAAGGCATGAGATCTCAAGTGCTGGGATTAAAGGTGTGGGCCACCACTGCCTGGTCTCTATAGTTAACTAGTGGCTAGCTCCACACTCTGATCTCCAGGCAAACTTTATTTGTTTGAGCACAGACAAAATCTCACCACAGTTTAGTCTCATAGCTCCAGAGGAATTCAGCCCATTGTAGTGGGGAAAGCACGGTGGC
>CABHPP010125705.1:30198-56656 GCA_902168425.1 Peromyscus attwateri | reverse complement strand
CGCCGGCGCCCGGCTGCCCGCGGACGCCCTCCCCCAGTCATGAACCCCCCGGAGGGGGCAGCGGAGGAAGGGGGAGCCGCCGACTCGGACGTGGACGCCTTTTTCCGGACAGGTAAGGTCAGGCAGGGCTCCCGGGGCTGGGGGTGAGGGCGGCCGCCTCGGACGCGGCGTCTCGGACAAGTTTGGGGACGGTAGGCTGCCGCTGGGGCGTGCGAGTCGGAGGCGGCCCCCCGTGGTCGTCGGGGCTGGAGTTGTGGAGGTTCACGTTGTTCTGGCCGTGCTGGCTGCGTTTTGGGGAGGGCGTGGGGGGCTGGGCGCCCCTCGGCGTTCACCCCAGTTGCGGGAGTCTGTGTTGGGGAGGCGGGAGGCGGTCCTCTCGGGCCGCCTTCTCCGGGCGATGTTGGATCACTTTGCAGCGCGCCGCTTCCAGCTCCCGGTGTCCCGGCCCCTCCCTCTGCTCCCCACTCCCGCGGTGCCTGTCGGCGGGGCTCCGGGGTCGCCCGAGGTCGGTGCCCCTTCTTCCCTGCAGGGCCCGGGGCCCTGATGTGCATAGAGGGGCAGCAGGGGTCGCGGGGGGCGTGGCTGGGGGCTGACAGGCAGGAGTCAGAGGACTAGAGATCGTGCCGGGTGCGTGTGGGGAAGCAGCTTCTGGGACTTTCAACCGGCTGGGAGGACCGTGGGCACCTTGGACCTGCTCCTTGGTCCTTTCTCCAGCTCGGGGAACCGATGAGTTTTACCTAAGAATCGCTTATTTCTGGAAGTGTGAGTTAGCTAGCGTCCCTCTCAATACACACCCACCAAATCTTTGCTTGCCTGCGGCGGCGGCGCGTGGAGCCTGGGTTGGCTTTCCAGCGCTTTGCGCCTCTGCACCTCGCATGCAGTAGGTCTATAGCGGCTCTTGTTCGCTGGCTCCACCGTCCCTTCACCAGAACACACACTAATCACCCTCATCTCCTACCACCTGTAGCCCTGTTTCAAACGTCTCATCATCACCAAGGAGTCCCCATCTCTCCTGTACCTGTAGCTTCCTCCAGCTCCGTTGTGCAGTTCCTCAGCTCCCCCACACGTCTGCAACCATTTTGTCTGGAATCTTTGTCCCAAGGACTCTGATAAGTTATGGATGCCCTACGCATCTGCCCTCCCTTTGGGAAAGTTGGATCAGAGGACATGAACTGGTGGGGGTCAGGGGTCAGGTTAGCTCTGGAGGCTTTCCATCCATTTGTTTCTGAACGCTGTTGCTTTACGCTGGAGGTCCACTCTGAGGAAGGGAGTAGGGCTCTTTGTGGGGAAACTTGTGGCTTTGGAAGTCAAGACTTAATTGGCCCATATGGTCACCTCTAATTGGCCCGAGAGGAAAGAGCTGGAGGACAGGAGTTGATGCCAGGGTCTGGGAAAGGGGAAGAGGCTCCTGTCATCCTTTCCTGCTTCCAGGACTCAGCCTGCCCTCCCCCTCCTCCCCCATCCCCGGAGTCAGCATTTTCACTTTCCGCCTTCCCTGCCCCTCCTTTCCCTTCTGCTCCTCACTCCTCTCTTAAAAAGCAAAGCAGGGATTCTAAAGAGGTGCCTGACTCGAGTTTATAACCCTGAATCAAGGGGAAGGCTCCGAAAACTTAGTGACATCCAGGCACTCACCAGGAGGTCCACCAGACTCTACCTGCATCCCAGCCTGGCCAAGCAGCTGTTTTTTTTTTTTTTTTGGAACTTCTGGGGAAAAAACAAACCACTGTGTGTATGAATTCATAATCTTCCTTTCCTCACCTCTCCTCTTCCTCTTCTTCTTCCTTTTCTCCTCCCCTCTTCTTGTCTTCTTTTTGGATAGGCATTTAATTTTGTAGCTTCCAATTCTAGAGACTTGTTAGTTTATTACTTTCCCCAGGGCGGTTCAAAAGCAACTCTTTGGTTACATTGTCTAGGCTGGTTTCAAACCACGGGGTAAGAAGTGGGCCGGGTCAGTTTCCTATGGAGGTGATGTCCTTTGACAGGGCAGCCTTGCTTGCTTCAAGGAGGTGGTGGTTGCGAGGGAGGCTAGACCCCATGTGCACTTAGACTCAGACAGTCTAAACCCTTCATACACAAACCTGCAAATGATTGATGGCCGGTGACAAGCTGCTAAAGGGGGAGTCTAGAATAGTGCCTTCCTGCCCCATGGCCCTCTGCTCTGCCCCTTGACCTGTACCCTACTTGCAAGCAAAGCAGAGGCCAGGGCTGGAGATTCTTAAGCCTGTAAAGACCATGTTTCTGAACCTTCTCGATTTTGATTCATGTCTTCTGTGGAACATGGCTCTGTACCTGGTTGGCTGGCTGAATTATAAATGTACTCAACTGAACAACCAAGACACCATCAAACAGATTGTTCAAAGTTTCCACCACCAGAATTATCCCCTTCTTTCTGGCGAAAAAATTTGCATGTACAAAGACCAGACTGGCAATTACTTTGTCAAAACTCTGGCATACTATGCCTCTAATTAGGCATGATTTAAATAATTTAGTCAGTTTACTTGTTTTGCTTACCTGCTTTCTGATTGTTTGGAGTTTTTAGTTCTCGGGACCAACTGATTAGATGAGATTCTCCAAATCTTACTTCTTTGCACTTACAAGGCTATGGAACCTGCTCCACCCCCACACACTCTCCTCCAGTATAGTATGGATGGGCAAAGTCCTGATTGTCTTCCTGAGAATTCTGTTTCAAGCCTGAGAAAGTATGTTGCTGTTTTTTTTATTTTAATTTAAACTTTTTTTTTTTTTTTTACTGGTCATGGTTATAAGGCAGCAACAGGAGATGGGAAGGCTCAGGACTGGATGGGACTATTGACCCATAAGGACTTTTTAACACCTACTAGGAATCTTCTGCTGTGGGACACAGGAGAAATAGTCAAAGTGATTTCTGTCCTCAAGAACTTACAGATTGCTAATTAATTGATTGCTAAAGGTTAGGATGCTGTATGTTAGAGAGTCGCCAGGACTAGAGAATGTGGAGCCTAGGGTGATCTTTGAAGAGGGGGCAGGGAGATTTAGCAAAGATAAAAAGGCTGGGTTTCTGGGGAGCCTGGGCTGACTGAGGGAAGAGGGTGGGTTAGTAAGGATGGGAACAGGGTTGGCTAAGTATAATAGAAACAAATAAGGTAATCTGAAACCTTCTGAAGAGGAGTTTGGATTTGATTCAAGGGAACTAGGGACTCATTGCCGGTGTTTGAGCAAGGACACATCATAAAGAAAGTAGTGTTTGGGAAGATTAGTCTGGGGGGAATTTTATTGTATGAAGTGAAAAAAAAATAAAGGTAAGATGTAGGGAGATGCAGAGGTCATCTGCAGATGAGATGGAGGCTGGGAGCTTGCCCCGTATTGATGGCAGAAGGGATGGGGAGCCAGGGCTGACTCTGAGAGACATTATTAGAGGTAGAAATGCCAAGACTTACTGATACCCAAGGATGGACAGTGTCCCAGCTGGCTGATGTGGTCTGGTTGAGGACAGTAGGCAGATGCTTTATGTATGTTTATTTATGAAGAACTGGATATGGATATCTAAATGGAGTCGCTTTGGAGTTGGATATGCCTCCCCAAGGCATGGGGAGGAGCGGACGTGCTGATTTGGAAGACTTGGTGTACTTGAAGCTTCCAGACGGAGGGGGTGGAAGAAGAAGGGCAAGGAGGTCTTATTTTGGAAATGGCAGAAAGGAGTCTGGATCCTGGAGACCCCAGGGAGTCCATGTGAGCTCTGGTGCGATGATGGGGCAGACAGGCTGAGAAGGAGGAATAGAAAAATGAAACCCTGGGAGCTGACTTTGGGGGCACAGAATCAGAAGGGGCACTCAGGGTGGGCATTTGGGGTGGCAAGCAGGACACAGTCACTTGTAGTTCATCAGGAAGAGACAGGGGTGGAACACTAGTGTCGGGAAAGGTGTTTTGGGTTTTTGTCATGGGTGGTTTGGGGTGACAGAGAATGAGCTGTGGAGAGGAAACACAGAAGACGCTGCGTGGGATCGCAGAGGCGAGACAGAAGAGTAGGCGCCATAACACAACTCAGGCAGTACTGAGGCAGAGGCCATAGAAGAGTGCTTACTGATTTGCTCCTCCTGGCTTGCTCAGTTTGTTAGTACACCCCGGGAACCACCTTCTCAGAGCTGGCTGGCACTGCCTGCCCAGAGGTGGTACCACCCACGGTGGGCTGGGCCCTCCCACATCAATCATCAATCAAGAAAATGCCCTACAGACTTACCTACAGTGGAGTCCTTTTGGAGGTATTTTCGCAATTTAGATTCCTTCTTCCAAGATGACCTGACCTTGTGTCAAGTTGACAATAAACTACCCAGCATACTCAGCTCAAGGCTTATTGTATCTTTTAAATTCTCTCCTGCTTTCATCAGTCATGAGCTGGACGTTTAGTCATACTCTTGTTCAGGAACTTCTGGAGGAGTATTGAGAGGACTTTGTGTTTCTGGAGAGAGGATATTGTATTTTAGGTAGGTGATGTCTACATTAATCTATTTTGGAATATATTGATGGCATCCAGGTCTACCTCTGTAAGGTTGTGGAGGCTGGACTTCATCCTTGGATCATTGGCTGCCAGAGAGATGGTTCTTGACAGTTCTGTCCAGCTGTGTGTGGTAGTCCTTTACAGGAAGAGAGGAGGCATTGGGATGAACTAGAGCTACAGATATAAATGATGTTACAAGTATGAAAACTGTTCCTGCTTGTGAATCTCTGACCCAGAGCAAATGAACGAGGGATTCTCCTTAGACTTTGGAGAACAAATACTTTTCAGAGTTCCTCCTGGTTGCACTTGGCTTTTATATCTAGAGTTGGGCCATATAGGGATAGCACAGTGGTCCTCAGCCAGGAGTAATGCTGCCCCCTACCCCTGAGAACATTTGGCAATATCTGGAGACTTTTTTTGGGGGGGGAGGGTTTGGCACAGCTCATGGAACAGTTTGCTGTAGGTGTCTAGTTGGTAGACAGCGCTAGAGTGCTGCTAAATACCTTACAGTGCACAGGAAAGAATTACCCGATCAAAACCTGTCAACAGTACTGACGGGGAACCCTGGACTAGCCAGAAGACCGTGCACCTGGGATCGGATAAGCGCAGCACTAACTAGGGGTTTGCTCTTGGGTAAATTACTTGCTAATGCTCATCTTCAGGAATTCTGAAAAAATGGGACTAATAAAGCTTGGTTTACAGTTTCAGAAGCTTAAGTAGAAGAAGAAGAGTTTACTGTTGGCGGGGTATTGTTCCTGCTGTGTTAGTTATGCAGTGGGCACCTCTGCAAGGCTGCTGGGTAGAGTTTCTTCTCATGCACGAGGGTGCCAGACAGCAGGAGGGAGGCAAGGAGTCTTGCCTGCCCAAGGAGCCTTTCCTGCCGGTGATTCAGAAGGCCAACTCTGGGTCTCAGTGCTCCCTCCTTCAGTCACTCGTTTGACAAATCCGTATCGAGTGTCTGCTGCAGTCACACACCGTGGAAGTATATAAAACCATTAAAGGAAAGACTATAGAGCAGGAAGGGAAATGGATGTAAATATAAATATACTCCCTCTGGGAGCACTTGGACTTAATGGGCTGAAAGGGGAGAAAAAGTCTGTGAAGGAAGGTCATGCGTGAGAGCAGGAAGGCGATACTCCCTTTTGCTCCCTACTTACTGAATGACGTGTACGTCTGACTTTGACATCTACATAGGAAGGGGATAATAATCTCTTCAACCCCCCGTTCCCTAATAGATTGTTGAGAGATTCAAATAAGATACAGTAAAAGGTCTTTGTAAGTTGCACAATGCTATCCAAATTCCTGCAGATAGTTATTTCAAATGGAGCATTCTGTTTCTCTAAGTGCCTTTTCCAACAAGTAGTATCTTATTTAATCTCACCTCCACAGGATCGTTCAGTCGGGGAGGAGAGATGATCCTAATCATTCTTCCTCCCCAAGGGGACTGGGTGGGCCATCCTATTATAACAGGTCAGGGCACTTCTGTTTTTTAACTAGTGCACAGAGGAGTAAATATACGAGCCCCCTGCAGCCCCTTCCCAGGCCCTGAGCCACATGGCCCCATGCCACTGGCTGGAGCCTGGGGAGAGCAGGCTGGCTTGCTTCTGCTGAGCCTCAGGTGGTTGCAGAGAGTCGGTCCCTTCTCTGTTTGTAGTTCACACTCTTCCTGCCTCCCCTTTGTGTGGATGGCTGGCAGTAAAATAACTAGGAAATGACTGACAGCCATAGAGTTGTTGGATCAATAGAGCCGCTTGAAATCGTGTCTGCTGAGGAGTGAGGGAACAGAAAGTATCTGCTGGGAGGACAGAGGCATTCATTCAGGAAAGTGAAGAAGCGACTTGGAGAATTAGCTTTGTCTCCTCCCCTTCCGCCCCCATAGCATTATTACAAGTGAGCCAGGTACTTGCTAGGGAACATGGGTACCAGGAATAAACAAGCAAAGCAGTGAAAAGTGGTGGATGATCTGTATAGTTATGGGAGTGGGTCTGTCTTCAGCTGGGAGGAAGGATTTGGAGGGAAATCTAGGAAGTGTTGCATTCCCGGGCTGAACAGTGAGTAGGGGACATGAACATTCATGCTCGATTGGCAACAGTCGTCGGCCAGTCTTTGTGACCCAGAGGATGCAGGTAGAGGGGTCAATGGGAATTGAGACTGCGAAGTGGGTGGGGACCACATTGATTGACTGAATGTTTTAATTCATGAATTAAAGCATGGATGTTTTGAACGAAAGGTCAATGACTTGGATCTTTCTGCAGTTGTTTGGGGGAGTTTGTGGATTTCTCTGAACATGGGCAGTGGTGTGATGAGGAATGTGAATCTGAGAGCCCTGTGGGGTTTCTCTTAAAATGGAGAAAGAGGCTTCGGGTTGGGGAAAGATAACTAGATCACTGTGGTGTCTGTCATAGGAGGGTCTGAACTTGAGACACTGGGGTGGACATGGGAAGAAGGTGACTTTGTGGAGGTTGAGCCTACAGGACCTGACAAGTCGGATGTAGAGGTGTCAAGGAGGTTGGAAAAAGCTTAGAGGCTCAGTGACTGGGGGGGATAGAGGTACCCTTGGTGAAAACCAGGAGTTGAGAGGAGAGGAAGCAGCTGTGAGGACCAGGAGGAGAGGGAGGATTTGGAGCAATTGCTTGGGACATGTTACATTTCAGGTGTCAGTGCATAGCTAAAGGAAGCGTTGATTCAGTAGGCGAATATCGAAGGGAGTCTGGAGCCTTGGAGGGAGGCCAGAGTCGGAAATATAGATTTGGGAGATATCTGAAAGAAGTTGTGGCTGGAGCTATCAGAATAGATGAGATAATAAATGAAAAGCTTACACAGACTTAAGGGCAGAAGGCCAAGGGCAGAACTGCAGATTGGAGTGAAGGGCTGGAAGAGAACCAGGAGAGCAATGCTTAGAGGAAAAAGCAGGTGCTCAGTGGAGCTTGATGGTGCCGGGAGGCTGAAGGAAATGGGACTGATTCTGCAGCCAGGGAGACAGACCAGTGGTGACTTGTGAAGTGAGTTTCAATCCTGGCTGGGGAGGTGGAATTAAAATGGCGAGGGGAATGGAGAGCGACTGGCTGGGAGGAAGTGGTGGGAGTGCATAGAGATGACTCTTTGGAAAGGTTTGGCTGTGAAGGGAAGGTTAAAAATAGTGACGTAGTTGGAGATGGGAGAAGACATGAGGGGAGGCTTATTTTAGGGAAGGAAGATCTGTGACTACCTGGGGGGAGGAAGAGGGAGAAGGCACACCAGAGGTAGAGAGTGAGTGTTTGGGAAAAGAGAAGAGAAATGGATGGAGAAAGAGCCTGGGTGAGCCGGATAGGTTTTGTGTTGTGTGGCCTCTAACTTAGGGCCTCAGGTGTTCTGGACAAGCACTCTCTACCACTCAGCTAAATCCCCAGCTTCAACATGAAGGGGTGGACCTCAAGATCAGCTGAGGGGTCGCCTGGGTCCACAGGAGGATGCTTCTTTTTTAGGGACCAGAAGGAAGGCAGATCCAAGGACACAAGGTGCCTGGTCAACAGTTCCTGTATAAAGCATCTCTCTCTCTTGCAGGGGTCAGGGATGAGTAATCTCTGAAGTGGGTGGTCTGGATGAAGTGACCCTCTGAGGCCCTTGTACAGAAAAACTGGGATGCAAGGCCTGGAGATCCAAAATTAGCACTCCTGAAGTGGATCTGCGCTACGCTAGTGAGCTCTGCAGAATCACCTTCTATGGAAAATGAGCCAGCGAGGCAAGTGGTGGATCGGGGAGTGAGGAGAGCAGAATGGGAGTTGACTCAGGCTAGGTCTCTGGGTAGCCTCCTGTAGAGGGTCGGGCCCTGGCCATCAGGGGCTGGCACCAGTCAGAGCTGGTGTCTGTTTCATGATGTTCCACTTTCCTAAAGGCCCAGGCTACCTAGAAGGAAGCAGATGCAGAGCGGGGATCACAGCAGTACTCCACACACAAGAAGGAATATGTCACACCCTTGTTGCTGTCCTCAAAGTGCTCCCTCTGACTCTGTTTGTGGGTATATAGAACATTTGACAATTATAGTCACATTATAAATAGTCATATCATCCATGTTGCTAGCAATGTAACATGGTTATATGTATGACTAGTTTGGCTATATTACATATATAACATTATTGTGTTGCTGGTTAGATGAATCCCTTTACATTCCAAGTTATGAAAATTGTGACATATAGTAGACCCCTCCTTCCCTCCCTCCTTCCTCTCTCCTTCCCTCTCCCTCCCCGCCTCTCCTTTTCTCCTTCTTTTCCTCCCTCCTTCCTGCCCTTCCTGCATCTCTCTTTCTCTCCTTCCTCTCCTGTGTAGAGGTAGGTAGGGATATTGTTTTTAAATGTGGTGTTGTGTTTATTTCAGGTACAACATGCAGGGGCAAGGGCTGTGGTTAAAATCTCCACTTTTTTACACTCCTGCCCCACAATCCAGGGACAGCGAGCATCATGGGGAGGGGGTAGCAGGCACACAGTATTGAGTTGGCAGCTGGACAGTGAGCCTAGAAGGGGTCTTGGAGGCTGACAGATGGTTAATTGGATGTGACAAAGGGGGCTGAGAGGGAGGGGTCTAGAGCTCCTGTGGGGGTTTCCATCTCTGTCTACTTACTGTTCTGGAAAGGAGGGTGCAGGCAAGGAGGAGCTGCTCATCAACAGTTGGAGCAGGAGATTGGCAGGACTCCCTGTCGGGATTGTGGCTATTGAAGATGCTCCGTTGGAATAATGCCACAGCTTTAGACGAGAGGGAAAGCTCACGATTCCCAGCCTCTTCCCGGTACCCCAGTGCACTGGCACAAGGCAGACTCAGATACTGGGGCCTAAGGAGATGCCTGAGCAAGTGTTGGATCAGTGCGGTTTCTGGGATGATGGCGCATCATGTGTGACAGTGCAGGGCATCAGCAGCCTCACCTGGATGTGTGTGGAGAGGGTTCACTGAACAGGAGTCACCTGGGTTTAAATGGATGAGAAGATGGTAAAAATGAACACCGTGATTACAGACAGCCATTCAGGGAGTCTGGTGGTGAAAGCCTAGAAAAAACTTAAATGGTACCAAAAGGAGCACTTTGTAGTATTATATATTTTTTAATTACAAGTGTGTGAAATTTTAGACTTATATGTGTGATTTTATGTGCATGTAAACTTTAGTAAAATATTTTAATGGGTTATCAGGTCTACTGAGGTGGTCTTTAAAAAAATTTTTTTTGAAAGTAGAAAACCTTTGAATGTTTGAAAAAGACACAGGAGGAGACAGTGGTAGGGCCTGAACATGTTGAAAGGTAGAATGCCTGTGGAGAGGGCATCAGGATGGGTGTCAACTTCCATAGCAGCCAGAAAAGGATGAGATTCCTGGGCAAAAAGACTAACTCTGGAAGGGATAGTGACCACTTCTGTGGATATGTGGTTTCCTGGCCAGAGGCTAGAGCTGTTGTTAAGCTGACCCGAGCTGTCTTTGTGCATGAGAACCAAGATCCAGCACCGAGAGACACTGGGGCATGGGAAGAGAGGGACCAGACTGGGCATATTCTCTGGAGAATGAATGAGAATTGCATAAACAGATGAGCTCTCCAGTGAGGTCAGAGTGGACCAGTCAGTATTCCAGGGTTCTGTAGCTGATCAATTCTGTGAGTTCTGAGTTGGAAATGAAAATAGGATTCCTGTGTCTCTTGCTGGTGTTTTGGACAAGAAGTCTGGAATAAGGTATATAGGAGACTTGTTTGGACACCAGTGTTACCACAAATCCTTATAGAAACTGATGGCTCTGAGACCTTCTGGAGGTCTTAGCTTGGAAAATGTTCATGTCTGTATTCGGTAGCAGTACTGTACATACATTTTGCTTTGGACTTTTCTGTATTTTCAACACCCAGCTGAGTGCCTCACAGATAATAGTTGCTTAACTATTATTTGTTAGCCTGATTTTTCTTTTTCTTTTTTTGAAGCTAATTATTGGTGTGTATGCCATTTGGGAGTTACTCAACACTGTGCAACAGAAATAAAAGTCATTTTTGTGGACAGGCAATTCTACCTTAAACAAAAAGACTGGTAAAAATCAACACTGGAATGTAGCTATTTGTTGAGTCTGAATTAGTCAGAGGGGATCCTTTGTAACACTTGGTTATAAATACCCACAAATTTCATAAGCACTGGAAAAGTAAATAGAGATGCATTCTATTTTTTTTTAAAACCCCAGTAGGAAAGTGCAAATGTGCAAATGGGCCCACTTGTCAGTACTGAGCGAATGACTAGTGTTGTTCCACCAGTTGCTGAGAGATGCCAAACATGGCAGCTCATGGTTCTTTTCCTTGAATAGTTAATGGTCTTGGATTAGGGGGAAAATGGCCAGAGATCAACCAGAAAGGGGATTTCATGGATGCATTAATTCATATAATATGTTTCTACTGCCATTAAGCTAAACAAATTGAAATAGGAAGATAAAGGTTCATTTAGAAAGATCAGTCTTAAGGTATCCCTTTATAGAACACTTAGGTTTTCGTATCTCGGGGATGTTTGCAGCATCACTGTCATTCTACTGTTGCTTACTGTAGAGCAATTAGACAATACAATGAAATGTAGAGAATACAAAAGCTACTAAAATCCCAACTGCCCAGAGAACCCTTGTTTGCTAACTTGAGATATTTCTTTTGTTCTTTAGGTTCATCGTTTGCTTTGTGATTATTGACTTAAGATGAAAAACAAATTGTGGACTGGCAGTTAGACTTTTTTGTGAACAAAATCATTTTTCCACTTAATTTAAATGTAAAATACACTAGTACACATATATTCATTTACAAAGTAAGACAGTCATGGGCCAAATAATGTTTGTATGAGGGTAGGAACGCAGAAGACTCCTCGGTTGTGTGAAAGGGTAAATATATCGATATTTATTGTCATAAAAATATTTATATAGAACTAATATACAGGGTATATGATCTCTTCCCCTATAATGCTTTGATGAATCTAACAGATAGACGTGCCGGGTTGCACATATAAATATGTGTTTACATAAATACATGGCTCTCTTTTATATAACAAAAAAAGCACCGTGCTATGTCTGATGTTTTGCAAATTGTTCTTATCACTTTATAGTCATGGGCAGCTTTCCATGTCAGTACATCCATTTCGGCTTTATTTTTTTTTTTTCAGTTTTTTGAGACCGGGTTTCTCTGTGTAGCTTTGCGCCTTTCCTAGAACTCACTCTGTAGCCCAGGCTGGCCTCGAACTCACAGAGATCCACTTGCCTCTGCCTCCCGAGTGCTGGGATTAAAGGCATGTACCACCACTGCCCGGCATTGCTTTATTTGTTTTAAGAGCTATATTACATTTTGTTGTGTGTTATATTGTATTTACCATTCTCCTAAGGATAGACATTCATAAATTCATAACCCAGATTTTCCATGGACTCGTGTTTTTTTTTTTTTTTTCCTTTTCTTTTTTCTGGGGCTCTATTTATTTAAACCTACACAAAGAAGGGCCACTCATTTTTTTTTTCTTTTTTTGATCCTTTTCAAAGGTGACTAGGAATACTGTGGGTTCTTCTGCTTTTATCCTCAGAAGAGAGGGGAACAACCTGTCCTTGTTGTCCAAAGATAACTTCCTGTGGTATGTTTAAGGATGCTTTGTTAGTGACAGAGGGCTGGTGGAAGCTCCTCCTGGCCTCTTTTACTGTGTGCATTCAGTAAATTAAGAGCCAGGTTCTTAGTCAAAATTAGCCCCCCAAAGGCACATGTGTTTTGTGGGCTGCAGTGCATGTTAACCCTGCTACTGCAACTATCAGAGTGTACATGCAAATGTAATTGTCCGCCCTTGGCGAGGATCATCCAGGGATGTGATTCAGGAGACCCTGGTCTCCACTCCTCCCTACCACTAAATAGCTCGGTGAGCTGGCCAAGCCAGTTCATATTCCTGTTTTTACAGATGGGACCCCTCTTTCCTCATCTGAAAAAAAGAGGTCAACGTACTTCCCTGCTATATCTCATAGGAATAGTATGAGATAAAGTTAGGTGGTAGAAGGGAAATACTTTAGAAAAACAAAATTGCTGACTCCCTAAGAAGGGATCTTGTCAACTCTTCTCTGGGGTCTCCTTTGGTTTTGAGTGTGGGTTGAAAGCTGAGCTAGGGGACTTGGGTAAGAGTGACAGCTTGTTCTACACTCAAAGACTGCATTTTTTTCATGTCTGGTAGGAAATTGGCAGCAGTGGAGATGGAGTGAAATGTTTCGTGATATGTTCTGTTTGCTTTAGCAAGAAATGCTCATAGGAGAGAATGGCTGGTCTGCCTGCTGAGAGCGGCTGAGACTTTCTTTCTGCTGGGTAGCGGTGTGGCTTAGTTACACACTTCTTGTTACTCAGATAGGCAAAGAAAATGTAGCTCTTAGTATTTCCTAAAGTGGAGCTAATTCAAATGTTTGTACCCATTTTTTGTTTGCTTAATAATAGTATTTTATAATGATCTTTTCTCATCTAGTCTGTTCTGAATTAATGCTTCGTGGAGATTCAACTATTCAATTGCATGGATCCCCACCTCCCACATGTTTCTCACTTCTCTTCAGAACAGGGCCTGGGTACAAAGAGGTGCTCATGCGGCTGGTCGTTGTGGGGGCAGGAGAAAGATGGAGCCACAGCATGCTTGTTGGTTTCCCCTGCTCTCTGTATGGAGACGATCTGATCTGGTCTCTGGTACGGGTGTTGGCAATGGCGTAGCCAAAGTGTTGCTGTTTGTAGTATTGTGCTGATTGATGGCAGGCACCAAAATTGAAGTCCTTACTCTTTGCCCATGGAGTCAAAGTCCTGGTACATCACAGCCACCGAGACCAGACCCCAGACCTTCCTCTGGTCTCTGGTTCTCAGAGCACTACCACTAAGAAACAGAGAGAGTTGTGGATGCCCCGGTTGCTTGGTGGCAGCTCTGAGGAGATACAGGGAAAACAGAAACCCTGCTCTGGAGGTCTGAAGCCGGTTGTTTGGTTTTCCTTGGGAGGGGTGTGTGTGTGTGGGGTCAGTCCTTGAGTTGTTAGACCCTGTTATACCTACTGGATTATTTCTAGAGCTGCCTTCCCTCAGATTTGACTAGAGTTGAGATGGTACTGTTAGTAACAGGAGCCAAGACCCTACTCTCGACTTTGGATTGAAGTGTCCCCACATTCTCCAAATGCTCGAGGAGGGCTTCCCTGTCTTCTTCATAGCAGCAGACCCCTCAGTGTTGCATTCTTAGTACTTCTCAGTTCTGGTTCAAAGTAATCTCACGGCTAGGTCCACCCAGGCTGGCTCTTGATATGTTCATGGGGGCTTAGTTATTCAAGCCGCATACTAAAAAAATCCTGTGCCGGGTATCAACAGCTGAGCATTGACATTTTCTCTTTGCCTGCTGCTATAACTATCCTGAGCTTCCCTGAGGCAAATAAACGTTTCTGGTAGAGCAAGGGGGAGGTTAAATGTACGTAAGGACATGCAAAAGAGGAAAATATGTAACACTTTAAAAAGTATTACCCAAATTAGACATGGCTTGGGAAACCAAGGCTTGAGAAATTGTGCTTCTGACTTCCAGATTGCATTGCTGTGGGGCCCTTCTCTATACATATATGAGATTATGTGCATGTAAACATGCAAGGGGGTGGTGGGGTTGATTCTTCCAGCAGGCATGTGATGAGCACTTGGTACATAGTGTGTGATGTGGAGCAGAGAGGTACAGCACAGTGTTCAGGGAGCTCTTGGTCTCAGGGAGGATGGAGAGGCGACGGGCTCCACACTGAGCTGTCCCACAGAGGCCTGCATTCCGAGAACCTGATGTTTGGGTCTTACAAGTCTGACTGATGGTTGAGGTAGGAGCCTGTGCTGGGGTCTAGTTCCCCTGGGCCTCGCCAGGGTCTGATTTCTGAGTCATTTAAGCCTTCTAAAATAACCAGACCCAGTCGGCTTTTCTGCTTTCAAATGATGTTCATTCCTTCAACATCAGGCCAAAGTGGTTGTGAACATCATTTTTATAGGAAGGCTACGGTAAATATTAATAAGATCAATTTTAGTAACAGATTCTTTGGTGGAGCTGTTTGCTCACTGTGGTTTTAAACTAAAATCGTTTTTTACCTATTTTAACACAGAAACCTTTGTGGGTTTTTTTTTTTTTTTTTTTCCCCGAGACAGGGTTTCTCTGAAACCTTTGTGTTTTATGTACTGCTCTCATTCCAGGGCTCTGGAGTTCAAGTGCTAGAAGCATTATTATTATTATTATTATTATTATTATTATTATTATTATTATATTATTATTAGTTTGACTGAGGAAAATTGCAACTCTGCCCCCTGTGAAGGATGCAGGAACTGGGGGGCTAGTGAACTAGGCCAGGCCAGGTAAATCTAAATTGAAAATAAAGCAACCATGCTAGGCGTGGCAGTACAGGATTGTAAGCCCAACAACTTGGGAGGTGGAGGCAGGAAGGGGCAAGTTTAAGGCAGCCTGGGCCCATAGAACGAGACCCTGCCTCACAGGCATCAGTAAGTGGTGGTGTTGGATGGTTGGGCCCAAGTTGAGAGCCGTGGGCTGGATATCAGGAGACTGGTGTTGCTATTGTTCAGTTTGGGAAAGTCACTTTCTGTTTCTGAGGGCCAGTATCGGAGTTGAGCACACTGAATGCGTTTTCTATCCACAGACGTTCCCAGCAGAATGGAGAGCAGGTAGAATATGGGGATGCCAGGGACAGGAGCTGGATGGCAGGTGGTGTTAGGATCTTTCTGCCCTTCTGTTCATTTTGCCCATCAGAAGCTTTTTGTCTTTAGCTCAAGACTGCTCAGTCATGTCCTGTGAGGCCCAAGCTCATGATGTGACTTAGCATCCTTGCTTGGTGAACAGGAGCACTGATCCGTTTTAGGGGAATCATTTTGATGGTCTCATACCATTTTGGCCCTACGAGTGTTTTGAAAGTAGAGCCAAGTTTCTGGGACTGCCGGGCCTGTGCTGAAAAGCCTGCATTTCCTCAGCCTGCTTCTTTGGATGCCAAATCTGCAATTAGGAACGTGTCAAGCTCTCTAGATAATGTCTTCATTAGGGACGGCTTCTGTCAGTTCTCCCAAGGCATGAGGAGGACTGACTTACTGATCTTCTTATAACTCATACCCTTGAACTTTTCCTGGAGTCAGAGAGTGAGGGTGGTAATGGCAATAAAAATCCATCTTTCCCTAGGGCATGTGTACACCCAGCTCAGCGCTGTCCTCTCAAAAAGAGGGTAACGAAACCACCATCTTGGCTTTCTTTCAACAGAACTTCATCTCCTCACCCCACAGTCTCCAGACCTTCTGGAAACTCACGTTTTGGTAGACGGCAATGAATGATACTTTTAGGCTCATATCATCCCAGGATTATCGTAGGGCTGTATTTGTGGTTGCCTGTGATATGACAGGAGTGGTGAGGCCTGTTGGGACATTTGTGGCATGGCCACAGAGTGGGACATATTTGCATGACATTGGGAAGACAGACTCATTGTCCAGAGTGACAAGTGGGGGGAGTGTCCAGGGTGGGAAGGGGGTTCTGAGCAAGGGAAAGATGTGGGCAAAACCAGGGAGAGTCAGAGGACTGCAGGATGAGAGGATGTGGAGAGTTCTGGGATTTTCTGTTCTCTAGATTTTGATTTTGTATTCCAGGATTTGGATTTTATCTTCTGAGCAGTGGGAAATTATAAAATACTTGAAGTATTAAAATGATACAATAAAACTGCAACTTAAGCCTATTTAGGAATTTTTTTTTTTTTTGGTTTTTTGAGACAGGGTTTCTCTGTGTAGCTTTGGAGCCTGTCCTGGAACTCACTCTGTAGCCCAGGCTGGCCTCGAACTCACAGAGATCCGCCTGCCTCTGCCTCCCGAGTGCTGGGATTAAGATGTATTATGTAGCAAGAGGCAAAATTAGAGACAGGAATTCAAGTGAGGAGCCCCCTATAAAAAGTAGTTGATGAGGCAAGGACGGCTGTGGTGAGAGTCTTCAGGGTTTAATGTTAGTTGATACAGGCTTGAGGGAGAGGTGAAAGCTGCAGGTAATTCACAAGGGTTGTGTAGGTTGTGGTAAAGGGTCACGCGCTTCCACCAAGCCTGGCAACCACAGGAATCACCCAGGACGTGGGAGTGTTTCTCAGGCCTCCGTAGCCTTTGGGATTTGACATTGCTTTCTTTTTCAAACTTGAAACATTTTGAATAGAAAACATAAAAACCAGAGCTAAGTGTGACCGATAGTTGAACGGTAACATACTTTGACAAGCCCTTTCCAGGACCATGGCAAGTCTGCATGTGCGTGTATGAGCTGCTTGTGTGCATGCCTGTGATGCTGTTCATGCTTTGAGAGTGCAAACATGTCTGCTTCTTTTATTGTACTGGGTTCTTGACACAGGATCATTTTTCAGTGTTAAAATTCCCATCACCTCCCAGAAGCCGTCCTTTTAGGATCCATTTCTGCTTGGCTCAGTGTACGCAAACATTCCAGTGGGATTGATTGCTCGTGTCAAATTAATTTTTTCCCTTCCCGGGGAGAGCGTCTGCCATGTGCAAACTGGGGAAATCCCCAGGCTTCTTGCCTAATACAAAGCTCAGACAGAGGTCAAGTCAGTCTTGGGACTAGATACCCTCAGGGTCTATACTTGGATATGTATGCACACCTTCCCAGCATGCTTTGTGATTGTTTCCAAGCAATAGGCAAAATAGGGCTGGCGAAGATGGCTCCATACAAGAGGCGTGGGTCTTTTTAGCATCAGTTGTCATGCTGCTTTCTTCCCTATGTCCATCTTCCCATTACTGCTTTACTGAGAAGTTGCAGAAGCCTTTGGAGGTAACGGGAGCCATGCTTCCCTGTCCTAACGGTTGCACAGACTTTACAGAGCTCTAGGGATGTTCCTCCTCCCTCTCAGTCCTGATACTTACCTGTAAGCTTGGCGTGTCCTCAGAGTAGACCCCAACCATTGTCTGACACCCCTGACTCAATTGTCTCCAGTCAGCCAGCCTTACTCTGTTATGCCAAATCCAGACAGCAGCCTGGGAACCTTCTGACCGTCTTCCCCACAGATGAACTCCCCAGCTAACTCATCTGTTGACAGTAGGTGTCTAGACTCCACTGTCCTCTGCTGGGCTGAGTTGCTTGGCACTAGGAGCTTGTGAGATGGGATGATGTAGTAAGACTCTCTCCTTGAGAATAGCTATGCACTGTTTTCCTGGAGCCCTGATTAACAGCTATTAATCTTAACCCCAAATTTGTGTATTTTGATGATCACTAATTTCAGCCAAAATTTCTCTAGGAGTGAATTTATAACCTTGCTCAGTACAACTCTTTAATTCACACAGATTATAACAAATACTTTATTTTCAGTTAACCTTTAACCCACAGGGCCTTAGGGACTTGAGGAAGAAACCTTGTGAAATCCTCATTATCAACAGTAAAATGCTAAACTTCCATGGTGTCTGGCTCAACAGTTACTTTGTTAGAGAGGGTGGATTCCATTTGCCAGAAACATTTCCATAAATTGATAACAGAAATGACTTTGAGCATGTCCTGACTGATTCTGTAATGCATCACTTCTAGCATCAGGCTTGTGATGCAGTTTAATTCTTTGCAATTCTCATAGAGTCTGATTGCGATGTCTGGCTTTTGAGCCAGGGTAACTGGGCTGCTGGGGGTGCAGGGTTCATAAGCGGTTTCCTAACTGCCAGTGATTATTTCCTCTTCCTGTCTCCCGATGCCACAAAATACATCTCTTGACTCCAAAAGGAGGTCATCTAATTTCTTCTTTCTACCCTGGCCCAGTTTAAAATCTTTGACAGATTCCTGCAGTTCTCTCTACTTTTCATCTGACATATTTTCAGCCCACCATAATTACTCCACTTAGCAGGATTCTAGGCGCCGAATAAACACGTTTGTTATTTTCCTTGCAGTTTTTGTTGTTTTTGTTGTTGTTGTTGTTCCTGTGAGGAAGACCAAGGTAGCTCCCCAGATGAGGAGTTCTCTCTGACAAAGTCATCATGTGCTGCCTTAGGTTTCTCTGAGCTGCAGGACTTCGAGTTCACAGGCTACTACAGAGGCCATATGGCCAGATCCACCCCTGCATTTCCTCAGCGGTCTCTTTAGGATGACGTCCAGCTCTGGTGGGAATGGTTCTTCCCCGACCTTTCCCACTCTTTTTTATTTTTATTTATTTATTTATTTTGGTTTTTCGAGACAGGGTTTCTCTGTGTAGCTTTGGTGCCTGTCCTGGATCTCACTCTGTAGCCCAGGCTGGCCTCGAACTCACAGAGATCCGCCTGGCTCTGCCTCCCGAGTGCTGGGATTAAAGGTGTGTGCCACCACCGCCTGGCCCTTTCCCACTCTTGTGAGGATGGTTCTACACTCGGGTATACACTTTATTCATTCTGCCAGGGACCCTCAGAACTGAGGCATTGTTCTCTGGTGCTTCCCCTTTCCGGGCTGTTGGATTTAATTTGGTCTTTGCATATAAGAGCTCCAATAGCGAGAGTCCCACACATTCCTGGAGAGCCTTTGTGAAGGTTGAGAACAAGGGAGACAATTATTTCTCTCTTTGAGCACCAGTACTTTTAGCTCAGTGTTTTCCACTTTCCCTCTCAGGGATGTTTGACTCTCTCACCGTTCTCTTGCTCTATGGCTCATATGTATGATATAGTTGGGGTGTCTTTCTAAACTAGAGAAATCCTTTCTGAGAGGAAGAAGGGATCCCCCCAAATAAGCTCAGTGAAAAGTCTACCCTGCCTAGGATGCCTGTAAGAACCTCTCAGGTCATCTTGCTGGGCAGTCTGTGTCTTTACCGTGGTATAAAGAAAGGGGGCGTGTCCCTAGGATGGAGCCAAGAGCTCTGGGTGGTACTCAGTGTGTGCCAGACCTCATGGGATTCCGAGCAGGTCATTGCGCCTCCCTGGGCCTGACCTTCTTCACTTCAGAGTGAACATGCAGAACTGGAGGACTGCTAAGGTTCCTTCAGTTGAAGTCTCTGGAGGGTCCCTGACAACATACTTTAGGGGAAGCCTCCTCTGTTTATTATCTCAACCCTGAGGAAGTGCCGGGCCTGTGGAGACTGTCTTATGCCTGAAGACCCTGTTCTCAGATACGGCAAGGAAATTCACAGTAAACTTCCACCAGCTGGTACCGGCCCCTAGCCGTTAGAAACCTGGGAATAACGGTCTCCCTGTGTTGGCAGCCTCTGAACATGCTGGCTGCGTGGGGAGTTTCCAAACCTGTTGCACTACCCTTAAGTCTACTTTTACGGGACCCACCAAATATTTAATGAGCTTCCCAAGAAAGAACAGTCAACAACTTTGGGGTAGCCACAATCTCTATGTAACAACTGCTCTTAAACGTGATTTGCTTCCTCTCCTCCTGCTCTTAATTTTTTTTTTTTTTTAACAAGGAGAAAAGCTCTTCTTTGAATCGGCTCAGAAGCTCTGGGTTCTTGAAATGGCACTTCTTTTTCTCATGAATCACCCATCTGTCTCTGCCAGATCTCTCCCCTCCCTCTTAGAGGGAGTTTTAACTTCCATCCATTTATTCCGTACCACATTTGGCATGGCGAAGGGCTAATAGTGCGGGTGTCTGCTCTGCAGATTCCGTTTCCCGTGGACACATAGCCTGCTGCATCTCTTGAAGCTTCTCTCACTCTGCCACTCAGGTGAAAGACCAATGTCCTGGAGCTGGTCAGAGTGAGGAAGTGAGGTCGAGGAAACAGGCAAGGAGTTCCTAGAATAAGAGCCAGATCCTAGAATAACAGCAGGGGTCAGGGACTGGGCGAGTAGATGACCAGGAAGGTGAAATGATTCGTGGCCAGTGTAGGAAGGCAGTAAAATGTCTATTTAGCACCCAGGGCACTTACAGAAGCTGAAGGAACACAGAGAGAGGAACACTGAGTTCTACCCCTCAGCGACTGGTGATTGCCTTGATCAAGCCCTACCCTCTACATGTGCAGATGTCCATTCCCAAACTGGGAGCTGGCAGTGATCAGTGGAGTCCACGGAGAGCACCTGGGCAGGTGTAATCCTTGATGCATCACCTGCTGTCCCCGTACTTAGCTCTGTAGCAAGTCCTCTCAAGGGACCCCTCTGCTCCTGCTGCTTGTGGACCTTTGGTTTTCTCTATTCGATGAAGCTGCAAATGTCTAGACTGATTCTCTAAGCTAACATTTCGCTTTGAAAGTTCAAAGTATCTGATTACATTAAGACATTGAGAAGCTGGATGTTTAAATGTTCCACAGAGCATTATCCTTTACCTGAGACTTTTTGTGTGTGTAATCCCCGCATCTGGGTATGATAACACAGCAACCTGCATACTGTCTCTTGGAAGATGCCACATCTCTGTCCTCAGTCCTTGGGGTCATTTCACTCATTTTGATTAGTGGGTCAAATGCTCTTTTGGGCCACAGATTAAACAGGTTTCAAATGGAAGAGGTCTGTTTACTTTTGTGCTTTTATTCTGTAACCAAGGGAGGCCCTTACTGTTTTCTGACCCAAACCCTCCACCAATTAAATTTTTATTTCCTTCCCAAGCCTGATGAAGTTGTAGCCATATACCTCCTTATGGTACCAGGGAACACCAGCCTTGTCTGTGGCTTGGCTTGGTACCACAGATTTCATAGCTTTGACCTGCGATTGGATTTTCCTAAGAATTTCTTACTTGCATTGATTTAATCCAATTAAATCAGTGAGCTCTCCTCTGGTGTCCATCTTAGCATTCTTCACATTAACAAGTCCTTCAGCCTTTTCCAAACTGGACTATCCATCCTCTGAAGATGAAAGCACCTGGATGTATCATGTTTTCCCCCACTCAGGGACCCAAGTTTAAACACCTGCAGTTTCTAAGTGGCTCCTTTAAGTGTGAGGTGAGACAGGTCACTCTATGGTGACCCTCGATTTGTGTCTGGGGAGAGTCCAGCTTTGGTTCCCTTGCATGTGTGTTTCCTGTAAAATTCCTAGCTTTTCCTTTCCGAAAACTTCCAGTATGTATACAAAAGGAATTAGGTAGTGCGGAGGGTCCCCAACTTTCACTTCCTTGGTCGCTTCACTTCTTAGTAATTTCCCCATGTCCACTCTTAGGCCCAACAAGATGTTAGGCCTGTTAGGCTGTTAGGTCTAAACAGTGAATTAAGTCCTTACATCTTCATAGTCTAGTAACCGTTTGAAAAATGAAAGCACATTCATTGACAGAAAAAGTATTTTCTTCCTCTTAGGTAATTTTTGATAAATGGAAGTTGTATGTGTTCATGGTTCTGTGTCTTGAGATATGTATACATTGTGGGATGACCAAACTGAGATAACTGATACACCTGTTTACCTACATTCATATTTCCGAGTGTACAGTGCATTGTTATTAACTGTGGTCACCGTGTTGTACAATGAATCTCTTGAATTGATTCTTCCTGGCCCACGGGAGGTTAGTCTCCCTTAACCAGTATCTCTCCAGTCCTGAAAGAGGAGTGTTGCCTTTCATCTTTAACTAGCCACAGCTACTTCCTAATGAGATGTGTGTGTGCCTGCTGGGCACTGCACAACTTTTCAGAGGCTGGGATCAGATGGGATATTTCTCCTCTCATTTCCTGCTCTGCGATGACTTTTGTGCTGTGCTTGCTTTTTCCTGTAGTAACTGTCCACATCCCATTTTCAAAATATGATGTCATCGGAAAGCACGGAGTGTGAGTTTAATGTAAAACCGAAAACGAGCTTGTGCTGGTAGCTCATGCGATGCCTGAGAGGCACCAGGCATTGGTGTGCCGCCCTCAAAAATGTAAACATCCACGGTGACTGAGCAAGCCCAGTCCCTCGCAGCCTAGGAACTCACAAAGCTGCGGTTCAGTGGCCGCACTCATGCCTTGGGGAATATTCGGAGCTAGCTCATATCGAATGCCATAGTGTCGGGCTCATGCCGCGTGCCTTACTGGCAGTAACTCATTTAACTCTTGCAGTAATCCCATTTTATAGACAAGAAGACTGAGGTTAAGTGAAATACTCCAGACCCTATGGCTTTTTCAGAACTGAGTTTCGAACTCAGGCAGTGTGGCACCAGAGTGCACCTGAGTACGTAGAGTGCACCAGTGTGGTGCCAGAGCACACACTGGTTCTTGGTGCCATCCAGCTTTTGTTCCTAATGAAGGCACTAGTGCACATTTGTTTGCTAGTTTCCAATAATGCTTTAGTTTGCTTCTGCCAGTATTTCTAAACAAGGACATTTACTTTGAATTTCAAAGTTTTCTTCAATGTGAAACAATTCAGTTTTCCAGATACGATTTTAAGAATAGTACACAGTTACATCTTTTCAAATTCTAATTTTAATCAAATCATTACCCTTTCCATATGAATGTTTTAGTAGCAACTATCCAGTTTTGTTGCCTATGAGTATCTTACTGATCCAGCCTTCTCTACCTCTGCTGGCTTTCAACAGGTGATTGTGGCCTGAGCTTGGAGGCAGCATCAGGAAGTCTACTGATTCCACATGGTAAATGTGCCTGAGGATACCCAGGCAAGACTGATTTCTGCAGCACAAGTGCTCATTTCAAAGAAATAGGCGGTTTGTTTAATACCTGATGAGCTGTTCTCTCACCTACTGAGACTTCTACTCAGCGGGTGAGTGGTGGACCAGTAACATGGGCATCATTGTTAGAAATGCAGAATCCCAGCCACACACCCTCTCCTGCATCAGAGTCTGCATATTCAAAAGAGCCTTAGGCAAGAATTTATTTGCACATTAAAAAACTGTTGGAAACACATGTGCATGCGTACGTGCGTGTGTTCTGCTTATTTACTTCCGTGGACAAAGGGCATCCTTGGCCTACCTGGGTTAAGCATTCTGCCTTGCATTTATGTGGTCCTCAGCAGGCAGCTAAACTCCTTTGAGTTTTAGTCTGTCTCCTCGTAGATGAAGAAGTTTAGGTGATCTCTGCGGTCTCCACCAGCTCTTCAGTTTTAGTAAAAATCCCTAAGCAGCGTAGCTTTGTAATGGTTTATTGCTTCTATTTAAAGCCGCCTCTGGGCATTTACATATTTTTAACTGTCTGTTCACCTACACTCAACTGCTAAAAATCCATTTCTCCAGAATGTGACTTAAAACTGCTTGCATCAAAATCACTTAGGGACATTGTTAAAGTGCAGGATCCTGAGCTCCAGACTTCCTGAATTAGAGTCTCTCGGGGTGGGTCCCAGAAATCTACATCTTTAACCTCTGTCTGAGGGTAGGTAGAACACTCTGATTCTCCTGTTACTCTCCAAAAGTGAAGGTCTCTACTGGCTCCTTGTTTCTCTCCTGTTCCTCGTCCTCGTCTTCCTTCTCCTCCTCATCTACTTCCCCAATGCCTTAATAAAATGGTGGCCTGGAGACACAGCAGAAGGAGGAGACTTGGGATGGGAAACTAATTTGAAGAGGGGAAACACTGAATTTTTGGTAATGGGATTCAAATGCAGGTACCCAGAAAACACATTTGTTTGTGGGACAGAAGCACACAGTGAAGAACGTGGATGAAGTATAGATTTAGGGGTGTCTGCTGAAGGACTGGAAATGAGGTCATCTTAGGGCACTGATGGGTGATAAGGAAAAAGGAAGGGTTATACCAGAGTGTAAGATGTTTCTGAATGTTTCAGCAGCCTCAAGGAGTGAGAGTGTGGGAGGGAGCTGAAGGGACTTAAGGACTCAACTCTGAGGGTTTCTCACAGTTAGTGGGAAGGAGGAAGAGAGTCAGGGAGGCATCCTAGGAGAGGTTTGAGAGGCTGGGAGAGTCAGCACAGTTCTCTTGAGAAGAGAAGAGGATGAAGTGGGCCAGTGGCCATCTGTGGGGAAAGTAGTCCTCTCCAGAAGGACTTGGACCCTGGGAACAAGGGCTCGTCGTCTTCCGGGGTGCAGGCATCCAGCCTGTAACTTAAGAGGACGGTGTGAGAAGCAGACGAGGAAGTGACAGGCCTCGGCTGGGGCCTGGGTGCTGTTGGTACTGCAGCAGAATCGGGAACCACTGGGTCAGTTTGAGAGTCCTGGCCATCTTAATGGGGAATATTTGCCCTTGGTGCCACATGGTGCTTACATGGTAGTGCCTGTAAAATTGCCAGCGGAGGAAGGAAGTGATGTGGGTGCAGTGGGGGAAGATGGTTGGTGAAGACAAAAACATTCTTGGCCAGTTGGCAAACATTGGGAGAAGCAAGCTGGAGGCAAACAGATGTCAGTTTTTAACAAGATGCTAGGACATTTTGGAAGCAAGAAAGCCCTTCTCTCAGCCCGCTTGGTAATTTTCTTCCTCATTTGAACTTTGTCCGCTACTTAACATAATTCAAACACAGTGTAGCTGGATTGGCAGATGGTCAACTTCTCCAGGGAGCGTGGACCACGGGCACCATCAGCCATCAGGGCAATTCAGCAAGCATTTCTCTAGGGTGTGCCATATGTGTGCATAGCCTTTGGTTACTGAGGATTGGAAAGGGCTGGACTGCCCTGTCAAAAGGCATGGTGTAAAAGAGATTGATGGACATCCAAGCCTCCAAGAAAAGGCAGCCTTACACTCTCTGTTTGCAGAGACACAAGTTCTCTGGATGTGTAACTTGGTTATCAAAGGAGCTAATGTGAAGCAGAGGAGGAAATGTTTTTAGGCTAGTGCCATTCGCAGGTCCCAGAGGATGGTTTTGGAAGTTCTAGACTTCAGCTCCTTTGGGCCAGCGTTACTGAGTTAAGGATAGAGGGTAGATGCATGGCTTGATTTTAGTCTCAAGGAGACCAGAGTCCAGAGGAACAGACATCTGTGGAACAGACAGTCACAGCTCATCCTGACACATCCTGCAGTTGGGCCATCGCTAGATGCTAAGGAAACATAAATGGGAACAAACTCAGGAGGTGACTTTGATTAAGGCTGGAAGATCAAGTAGGAATTTGAATGGCTCATTTTTCTCTTCTTTTTGAGATTATGATGTAATTACATCATTTCTCCCATATCTTTCCTTCCTGTAGCACCCCCCACTCTCTTTCAAATTCATGGCCTCTTTTTTCATTAATTGTTATGTGCATATATGTGTGTATGAATATACATACATATTCCTAAATATAACCTGCTCAGTCTGTCTAGTGTTTTTTGAATGTATGTTTTCAGGGTTGACTTTTTTTTTTTTTTAATGAAGATGTGATTCTTCTCTAGCAGCCAGTCAGAGTCAGGACACGTGGTTTTGGTGCCTAGGGGTATATTAGGGATTTTTAGCTCTCAATAGGCGGACTCAGATGATGCTTTCTGTTCTATAGTCTTTCTCTCCATGCCTTGCTCCATTATTTCTCTCCTCCAGAGAACTCTAAAGCAGGGGAGTAGTGGCCTGGTTCCCTTGCCGACTCCTCACGGTTCACACTGTCCATCCAGAGGTGGGGAGGAGTCCTACAGGTTTTGAGAAGGTGCCCCAGGATGGTATTTGCCTAGTATAGGAGGTGATCAACTGGGTGGGCTCTGAGGGAAGAATGTTGTATGTGTATGAATGTTGAATGTTGTATGTGTTTGCTTGGGGTTCTAGAATTCATTGCTTTGCTTCTGTGTCTTGGAGTGACCCAGCTTTGCTTTGCTCTTCCAACCGATACCACTTGGGCATCAGACACATGGTTTCTAGTGTAAGAGTGTCCAAGGCAGAAAGATATGGAGGAGATTTGGACAGTTCTCCACCCTCTTGGTGAGACCTGAAATACCGCATCCCCCTCGGTGGGAGTGCACCATTATCTCTCCTACCTTGGATGCTCACCACAAATATGAAGCAGTTCTGTGTCACAGCATGCAGCATACTGTATCTTTCATGTGCTCATGGCTGTAGTTGGTGGTAGCTAAGTTGGGAAGGTGGGTCTTTTCCACTCAGGAAAAACTGTTTGACTAGATTTGTGCAAGAGCTGCAGTGAGAGGCAGGGTCTTTGTTTTCAGAGATTTCCTGAGGCGATGAAAGCACAGCAGGGGGCATATAATACTACAGTGATGAGCAGGGGCACACAGTGATACAATGATGAGCAGGGGCATACAGTACCACAGTGATGAGCAGGGGGTACA
>CABHPP010125705.1:16502-30188 GCA_902168425.1 Peromyscus attwateri | reverse complement strand
TACAGTGATACAGTGATGAGCAGGGGCTTACAGTGATACAGTGATGATGATGATGGTGGCTGCCTGGTGTCAATGGAGAAGAACCGCCAGTGGAAGGGGCAGTGGATGAGATTAGCCTGTTCAAAGGCTGATGTACAGATCCAGGAAGGGCCCCACAGGAAGGCTGTAGTGAGATAGAAATGTTCACATGCACGTGTGTGTGTGTGTGTGTGTGTGTGTGTGTGTGTGTGTGCGTGCGTGTGCATGTGTATGTGCAGGCACCTGAGGTCAACCTTGGGGTTTGTTCTTTAGAAGTCATCCGCTTTGTTTTTTGAGGTGGTCTCTTACTGGCATCTGAGACTCACCAAGTAGGAGAGGCTGGCTAGCCAGAGAATCTCAGAGATCCATCCATCTCTGCTTCCCCAGTGATGGGAATACAACTGTGTGCCATCATGCCTGTGAGTTCTGGGAATCAAACCTACCTCCTCGTGATCAACCAGCTGAGCTGTTTCCCTGGTCTTGGGTAGAAGACTTCCTACTTTCATTCTCATCTATTGTGCCAAGGCCTTCCAGTGGCTGAGCCATCACTACATCAAAAGGCAAGGGAGCCTTGGTGTGGTCCCTACAGGCAAGCCTCTGGGCTGGAGAGGGATAGAGATGGAGCTAGGAGAGGAGGCATAGGGAGGGGAGAGGGGGGAGGGGAGAGGGGGGGATAGATAGATACAGGGGCAAACGAGGCATCAACTGAGAGAATAGGAGGCTTTTAGAGGAAACAGTTTGTCCCAACCTCCCTTTTAATTTCTTCCCTTTTGCTAATGTAGGAGCCAGGTGGCCCCTGTCCACTCCATGAGCAGAAACTGAACACAGCACCATGTCCTTAGGATGCTGTGTTAGTTGTGATGAGCAGGTTGGAAGCAGATTTTAAAGCCTCAACTGGGAGCTCCAGAAGGAACCAGAAGGAACATGGGAGATATTTTAGTTTATCTACCTCATTCCTTCAGATAAGAAAACTGAGTTCCCAATGAGGCAGAACCAGAAAGAGGCCGCTCATGTCCTGACTCTCAGAAAAAACGATCCTCCTCTGACCTCAGACATGACATTGGCACTTTCCACTCTTTCCTCCTTCCTTGACCTTGACTGTTCTTCGCTGCTCCTCTCAACGTGCCCTTGCTGTGATGGGAGATTATCTTGATGCCATTGTGGTATCTGAATGAACTCCCTAACCAGATTATGGAACTGAAATCTCAATGCCAGATTAGGGTGCTCAGATCACATGACTTCTTGATTTAATACCAAACATATGGAAAAGAAACCCAAATCAACAACTAACTTGGGAGGAAAGGTATGGGGTAAGTTTATGTACTCTTCAGTACCATACTCCCGACTGCGTCATATACAAGAGTCATACGTCCTGTCTGCCTTGGTGCCATGCCAGCCTGAAATGCTTATGATGATGTAGTCATGGCAACCAGAACTGACAGGTGCTTAAGAAGCCACAGCAAGCAGGAGGTGCCTGACCAGCACATACTTGCTTTCCCAGAGAGATCTGCTCTCAGTTTTGTGTGTACGATTAGGGTAGAGGACCCTTGACGTCTGAATGTACGTCCTCAGTGAGCAGTCACTGACCATTGTGAGTGGGAGGCACCTGCAAGGCTCTTGGCTGCCTGCTTCACTCCACTGCAATACATGCAAGCCCTGCTTTTCTTAGCCATGTCTAACACATCTCATGAGCTGCGTGTGTGTTCTTTCTGCATCTATCTATGTTATTTCTGCTCATGTTTCTTGTTTTCTGAGCGGAAGAATTGAACCTCCTTCAATAATAGAACAAGTAGATTATACTCTGTGTATTTAGGCTGAATGTTTACGTCTCCCATTTTATAGTTCTGTTTCTAGGCTTTAGAGATTTAAAAAAAACAGGTGGCCACTTTTTTTCCATAAAAAGGTTAAAGGAAGGAGGTAGCACATGGCTTTTATCAACTCTAGTTACCCTCATTCCCCATCCTCTTGGATCTCAAAATTGGGTCATTATGGGAGTTAACTATCAGATATGAAGACGGCTTAAAGGCTCTGCATATCCGCTTCTAACTACATCCTTCCCCGAAGCTCTACACCTGTCTTCTCAGGCCTGTGCTGTTAGCTCAGCACCTTAAGGAGGCCAAACTGTGGGCTTGGCTACAGGGCCTAGATTGTGATACACAGGAGGGGAAAACAGCTGCTTTTCTGTGGACCTTGCCTCCTTTAACCCTGGGTGGCTACTCTGAAAAACCTCTTCTTCAAAGAGGGCAGAGGGGTGCAATTTTGATTACTCATCAGGTGCCAGTTCTAAGATTGCCTAGAAACTGGGCTAAGGACAAACACGGTCTTCTTTTCTAAAGGTCTTCTTGCCGTCTGTGGAACTTAGATGTGTTTGAATGGGCTCTCAGAGTCCTTTACCATGTGAGACTTGCCTTTTCTTCCAGCTTGCGAGCAGCACAGAAGCACCTAGGCTGCTTGGTGAGATTATGACTAAAAGGTTTGTTGGCTCATTGATGCCCAGGACACTGATGACAGTCCCCAGGAGACGTCAACCTCTGGGAGGCTGTAGAGTGAGAGTTCATCTTGCGAGCTGTGGTGCTGTAGAGCCTGTGAGGTAGTGTTGTTATGGTCGATGTGAAAGGGCCCTACACCATGCAGTGCCTCTGTTGAAAACGCTGATTTTGTTTTAGATTCTGTGTATATGGGCATGTCTGTGTGTGGGTTTGTGCATATGAATGCCATGTCTGTGGAGGCCAAAAGAGGGCACGAGTTCCCTGGAGCTCCAGTGACATGGTGCTGGGAGCTGAACTCTGGTCCTTTGGAAGAGCAACACGCACTTTTAATCACTGGGCTGTCTCTCTGACTCCTGTGGTCTCTGTTTTTAAGATTAAGAAAGAGCCGCAGAGAAACTAGGAATGCACCTAAAATCACACAGTTGGAGTGACAGATCTAAGTAAGATTTGAACCAAGTGGTCATATATCCACTTCCATAGGCTGTGTGCGCGTTCTGTTACACCCTCCGGGGGAAATAGATTCATGGAAACCTGGTAGGAGAGGAAGAAGAAATACAGAAGGAATATAAATTGTCTGGAGACTGGGGATCTCCCAGAGCTGAGGTCATGCGCCCTTTTGTGCAGTTAATCATATAACAGGGATTGTGAGAAACACCACTGTTCCTTTTCACTCATGGCGGGGAACCACACATGTTTGAGGAAAGCCGGCGGTTTAGATTGCCAGGTGTAAAAGATGGAGATAGGGAATGAACCTAAGGCAAGCAGGTGTAAAATGTGCAAGAGCAGCTGTTTGCTTTATTTTGAGTGAGGGGGTGATGTAATTGACTGCTTTAGTTTAGGACAATATTTTTTTTTACTAGGGTTGAGTGGATTGTAGCTTGGATTAGGATACATTCTATAAAGAATAGTTACCAATGCAGTCAGAACTCAGGGAGAAGGAGGATTTGAGCTTTACTTGGGGGAGTTGGGGAAACGTTGGTAGGGAAGCTGATGTTGGTTTTGGCTTAAAGGGATGAATTTGAGGAGCAAAGGTGTCCCTGGAGGAGACTAGAGAACCTTTCTTGCCAGGCTGCAGCCAAAATAGACTAGTCTGGCAGACCTGGATTTAGATACCTCGTTGCTTCCAAAAGGAGTGACAGCAGCTTATAGACCATGACATAAAATCAGGAAACACAGGTGGTGAGGTAAGGACAGAGGGAAAAACTAAGGTAGGAAAATTGAGATGGAGGATTGAGGTTAGTATAGTCAGATAAATTTGTTCCTGTTTTCTAGGGGACTTGCTCTCCCAGGCTATAGACTGAGACCACTATAGATAGTGAAGGACAGGTAAGAACTGGGACGAGGCAGTGGCAGCCAGCTTCTGCCCTATGATAGCAGTAAGAATAGCCGGGCAAAAGCTGTGTGTAGAGCAGGGATAAAAATGGCTGTGGCAATGGAGTGGTCACAGCCTTATCCATGCGCGTGCGTGCGTGCGTGCGTGCGTGTGTGCGTGTGTGTGTGTGTGTGTGTGTGTGCAACTCAGCACCTAGCACCACGGCAGTCATTTAGACTCTTGGAGTTCTCAAGCTCCCTCGTCTGAGCGTGAAGCTCTATGATTCCTAGTAAGAGCTCCAGGAAGCATGCAGGTGCTTAGTTCTCAAGTGCCTGGAGAACCTGCTGGAGTTCTGTCATTATTGATCGAGAGCATACCATGCCCAGCATGGACTCGGGGACTCTGCTCCTGCTGGACCATGCTTGAATGTTCTTTTCATCTCGCCCACAGCCTGTTGTCAGTGTGTACATGTGGGGAGGCCTCACAGGTCCCACTTCACGTTGGAAAGAGGGTTTTTTGTGACTTTGTTCTGACCTCTGAGCCCTCTGAAGCCATCCCATGACTTGCCATCACAGACCTCCTTTCATGTTGCTGTTTCAAGTGCTCGGAGCTGTCTGTGCGGCCAGATAGATACTGTCCTCTTAGGAGAAAGAGGAAACTTCCCTCAACTCTCAGTGCCTATCTGCTTATATAGTAGCAACTAATCAACATGACCTTGACCTTCCCTTCCTCTTATATCTTGCCTTGTGTCTCCATTTCAGTGGGTTTGGGTTGCGAGGAATATTTTCTATCTTTCTTCGACCCCACCCCTCACATTTCCTCAGGTGTGCTGATGTCTGTCATAGAAATGTTCCCGTTCCTGTTTAAAAGCTCACATTTAAGATGAGGAAGGCCGTATTCCCATGTGAAAGAGGACCATGAGGGTGGACTTGTGTTGGGTTTGATGGCAGGGAGTTGTGCCACGGTGTTCTAGCTTGGGTATGCTGGAGTGCTTGGTGATCTGTGTTCAGTCTGGTGATACCTAGTGGGTAGCGTCTCTAATTGAGTTGTCTGTCCATTGCAGATGGCAAGTTTTTGGAAAGTCACCCCAAAATAAAAGCAGCCATTGACTAAGCACTTTCCAAATGTCATCTCCAGTCCTCCCAACCATTCTAAAAGTAGTAGTTCCTCCATTTATAGCTGAGAAAACAGGCACAGAGAGGCTAGGGGATTTGCCAGGGGCTGTCAAAGTCTGAGGCTGTCTGGCTCCATAGCTTGGGCTGTTTTCAAGAGTATTGTCTTGCAGTTTACACCCAGGAGAGAGCTGGGGACACCCGTGCTCCGTCCACACAGAAAGAAAGGCAGAGATCTCCCAAATGGCAAGGTGAATATTAGCTGAATTTCCCACTGGGGCATCAACTCTTGAGCCAGAGAGATGCCTGAAAGACCCCTTACAGGAGTCTTCTAGCCTCAGGAGTCTGAGACTTGTGACATATTAAACATTTTCCTACGTCTGTCTTTAAATTTCTTTCTCCTGGCTACAGTGGAGTCTTCTTCCCTGGGCTAAGACATCAGGGAAGAGAAAGAGGCTATTGGCCAGGATAAATGTCATGGCAGAGGAGTTGTTAGGAACGACTATCAATTTTCTAAATGCAGCCTGGGAACATGCAGCTTCTCTCCTCAAGTCCTCATAAAGACAGCAGTTCAGTGCACCCCACTTGCTGGACTAGTTCTGTTCCGATCTGCTCCCGAATCTGTCCTTTCTACCTTGCGTCTGTCTCTCCCTACCCCCCCCCCTTTCTCTTCCTAGCATCACACTGAATCTCTAACCGCTCCCTCTCTTCAATCAATATTTGAAAAGTATTCTCTTGTCAGTGAAGAGAATGCCTGTGGCTTCATCACCGAAGGGCTTCTTAATGTTTATGAATTCTTACATAGTAAATAACAATGAAATCAAATAGAAGGTGGGTGAGGTTCCTGGCCTGGCGGGGTGTGCTCATAGAGGTTTCATACAGGTTAATCCCCCATTCTGGCCCCCAGACTGGGAAATATTAGAAATGAGCTGTATCTGAGTGTAGTGGGTAGCTGTTCCAGCTTTGACCTAGAAGTACCATCCCCATTGAGGCTTCAGTAACTGTCACGCCTACAAGGTGGAGCCAAGAGAGGACCCCTGAAGACCCGAGATCCTGAGGGGCCGGCTCTCTTGGTTCCTGGATCCTGGACACTGGAGGTAGACCAAGCAGAGTTCTCTAGAGAACACCGCTGGACTGCGCTTCACCTTTCCCAGACCCTGTAACCTACCCCTTCAATTGTAAGTTACCCCATAAAATAAACCTCCCTTTTAACTATGTGGAGTTGCATTAATAATTCTACCAATATCTGAGGGTTAAATTAGGTCCATCCATATATCCTACATAGGTGTGATCCACTGCCTGCTGCTATGGGAAATCCTATATATGTGGGGAGGAAGAGGCAGGACTTCATTAGTATGACCTGGGTGTAATGTCAGGGATGCAGCACTGAAATGTGACTGTAATTTAGTACTGTAAAGCCTAATTAAGTGCTCTGAGCACAGACTGATTGGCAGAGGGTACTTTGTAAAGACATTTAAGGAAACAGAAGCTAGGAGTTTCTTTTCAGGCTCTGCCCCAGGTTCCTGGTTCTCTGGCAAGCCTACCTTTATTGTTGGGGTAGATACACCCATGGTCTGCTACCACTGAGCTGTGAATTGTGTGTACTTCTTTAGCCTTGATTCATTCTTACAGTTCGGCTTTCCCTGAGGATGACTTGGCTTTCTTAGGGCATCATCCTACACTGATCATGCTGACCCAAGTAATCTAGGGCCTTGTGGATGCTGTATTTTGTTGTTGACACTCAATAAGTAGAACTTCTGGCTCATAAATCAGCCTCATGAACTTGGTTAACACGAGTCTTATCCAAGGATGGGTCCACTTTTTGAAAAAAAGTCTAGTTTCAGGGTGCATACCCTTTACTTTGGTGGGTAATGAAAGGAAATGTCATTTGTGGAGACTCCTGGGAACAAATAATGGCACACCCCTAGGCTGTGCTTCAGGCTTACTACCTGTTCCAGGCACACGCTACTCAAGAATATTCTTGATGTTATTACATCAAAGGGACTTCATAATTTGCAAAATGATACATGAGCAGGTCTAAACAAATACTTCACAAGAAGGTAATAAAAAGACACCTTTAACAAAAGAAGCCTTTTAAAAGCTGCATGTAGATTGAGAAAAATCAAGAAAGGAACATATCTCTGTTTAGGGAGAAGATGTTAGTACTAAGTGATATTTATTGTCTACTTGTTTTGCACTAGTTACTGTACCAAGGATCTTTATGAGGATCCACACAATGGACTTTCAGAACTGCTCTTTCAAACAGATAAAATTTTGCCTACGTGACAGTTGGAGATGTTGAGCTTTGTATTAGCTCGACTGGGGATTAGGAGAGCAGCATTTGAGCCTATGCACACAGGTACTTTATCATGTCAGACTTCTTTTTAGCAGGTGACATAACATAAAACTCTTTTGTTTCTGTCTTGTTCAACAAGGCATTGACCTCAAATCTAAAAGATAGAGAGTTCAAGGTCCCGTGATGTTATGGAATAGCTATAGGAAGGGGAGGGGTGTTGCCTCTAGTTTTGAAGGAATGACTGGACTTGCATAAGCAGGGTGTGTGTGTGTGTGTGTGTGTGTGTGTGTGTGTGTGTGTGTATTGTTGTTGTTGTTGCATGGCTTCTACCGTGTGGCAGTCACCCATGTTGGAAGCAGCAGAAGTTGAATAGGTAGTTGGATAGGAGTCTAGGGAACTTGGAGATGAAGGATGGGAGACATGAGGTTGCTTAGATTTTTATATCTGCGCTCAACTCTCTGCTGCATGTCCAAGAAGAGAGGCAATAATACATTAATATAAAGAACTGGGTAAATCCACTCTTTGTTGTGTTAGACTTCTTGGTTAATAGCATCAAACTGAGTTTCCTGTGAACATCTTGATTTATAAAATTGGAGCTCTGTGAACTGGATGAGTACTGTAGGTGAAGGGAGGAAGGCTGCCCATGGGCCTGACTGTGGGACAGTCTCCATGACAGTTTTCAGGAAGCTTTTCCCATGGGATTTACTCCTGTTTTCCAAGTATATGTAGGTTCTGTAGCTCATGATCACAAGCTGAGGGAATGGAGCCAGACTCATCTCCCAGGGACACTTCAGGAACTGCAATGAGGTGGAGGGGCCATCACACTGAAACCCAGCTGCCTCGTTTATCAACTCATAGGGCACAAAGTGACCTTCCTGTCATTTCCCCATCAGCCTTTCTTTCTCCTGCCTGGAAGAGTGCAGATCTGTAGACCTCACTGTTCATTCTCCTACCCTTTTCAGGGTCTGTTCTAATGTTGGCGCCTCAACAACCCCATTCAGTCACTTAATTCAGAGAAGTGTTACATTATCCCCTCCACCCTTTTTACCTGAGGTCAGATATGATCTATCTAATATATTACAACTGGTTGATAGGATTTTTTAAATGTGTAATTCCTTCTTCTCTCTCATCTCCTTTTTATTCCCCATTCGCTACCTCACGCTGTCCCTGGTCTCCAAGTCAATCCCTTGAAAAAGTTTGTGAATATTAAACTTAAAAAAGTTGTTATTATAGCGCTTCGTCAATAGTCTCCTAAAAATCAATGTGAATGGCACCCACATGTTCTGTTGAATTCACATGTGTATTTACTTTTTCAAGAACTCGTATTGTGTTGTGTGTTTTGCCCTTATAAACACCATGCTAGCTTTCCTCTAAGCCAACTGTTCTCAACCCGTGAATGGCAACCTCTCGGGGGTGGGGTTGAATGACCCTTTGACAGGGGTCACCTAAGACCATCAGAAAACACAGATATTTGCATTACAATTCATAACAGTAGCAAAATTACAGGTACAGAGCAGCAATGAAAATAATTTTCTGGTTGGGGGTCGCCACAGCATGAGGAACTGTATTAAAGGGTCGAGGCCTTAGGAAGGTTGGCAACCGCTGTCTAAGTGGCATTTGCTCACTGCTTAGTGGGTCTCTTCCGAGTACCTTCTATGCCGATTTCCAGTGTGAAGCTGAGATGTCACCGTCTTCCTTTCTTATGAATGAACCGTACAGGCACTCTGCCAATGGCAAGCATGAGTGACTTTGCAATCAGAGGTTACACATTTTGGGCATCCGCCCTGCAATTTCACCCTTGAATTCCTCCAGGACTCAGGCAGATGCCATATGGTCCCCGTGACTTATTTACAGCTCACTTGTCAGTCAGGTTCCACACTGGCTACAAGCTCAACACTGACTTCTCTCCTGTCTATGTGGAGGGCAAGTTGAGAAGGACTCTTTATTCTCCAGGGTGTGCCTTGCACCAGGAGCATCACCAACTGATTCTCTGTCCCACCATTCATGGAATAAAATGATCCCTGTATGGCACTGGGCAAGCTTGGTTTTATCTTTGGCCTGGTTAATATCCTGGGTTGTTGTTCCATTTTTACATGTTATTTCTTCCTCCACTGTCTCTTTGAAATTTCTACCTAGTCACATCAGGATGCTTTCCTCTTTCTGCTATTTTGGGCCTTGACCTCACCCCATCTATCATAGAATTCTGTATTTTAAAATAGCCTCCAGGTTACTGTGGATGGCTGACATTATCAACTTTTCTTTTTCGGTTTCTACTTTACAACATCTCTGTCTCTCTCTGAAACTTGACCTTTGGATTTGGGATGCAGCTTGAGAAAGGTCTTGGAGTTAGGAGCCGGACAAGCTGAGGGAAGGAGCATGGTACATTTCCCCCAGAGGTGCCCTGATGATACAGAGGGAGTGCTGAATATGCTGTCCAGAACAGGGCAAACTCAGCTCTGAGGATTGTTCTCTGGCAGGACGTGTACCCAGGATGTCCCCAGGCTGCCAGCCCTGTGATGTACCTCTCTCTCTGCAGCATAATCTATATTCAGGGTTACCCTTAGCATCTTTACCCTCAAAGGGCCACAGAAGTGATTAGTTTGAGCATTCTGGCCCAACATACTTCTTGGGTTAGGTCAAAATCTTGCAGGACAAGCTTAGAGAGAATGGCTTCAGTGGCAAAGGAAAAGCTAACCAGAGTCTCAAGGAAAACTACACCCTCTTCAGAGATAGCTAGAATGCATCTGTGTGAGGAGATGAGGACCCTGAAGCCAGGGCGGTGGGATTGGGGTAGAGGTGGAGTCCCTTTCCAGGCTGAAGCTGACAATGTCAGGATCACTTCCTGCTCCTGCAGCAAGTGCCTGCCCAGGGTTGTTAAGCTAATTGTTAAATTAGAGTGGCTGGGGAAACAAATTGCTTCATGATGGGGTTTCTCTGACTGTGTCCAAGGCTGATGTCATCTGGCCTTGTGCCTCCTTGGTGGGGTGTATGTGTGGGGGGAGTGGGCAGGCCTGACACACTTGTCAGTGAATCTTTATCAGTTGCAGCAAGAGCCTGCAGCTCCTCTGAGCAGCCTACACTCTCTATTGTAGGGAATTCACTGTTATTCCTCTGGACTTCAGGTTTTTTGCCCCTAAGTCCTGAGCTTTGCAATGTTGGTGTTTTAGATGATCTTCTCCAGAGTCTATGAACACAGATGCCTGTAGGGGACAGACCATATGTGTGTACTGATTAAAAAGGCCCATGGCTAGATGAGGTGAGGGTGGGGATTCTATAGGGTGATGCCCCACCTGAGAGGAACAGTGGGTACTGGTCGGTTTCAGCTGATGCAGACCATGTAGGAATGTGGGCCCCATCCTACCGTAGGTTCTTCTGGAAGGGCTGCAAATATACTCCTTTGTGAAATGCCAGGGTTTTAAGTATGGAAGCTAATTCAATTAAAGTTATTATGTTGATCAAACATTCTGTTTGCAGATGAGTTTGACTTATGTATCTCCACTTTGCAGCTTTTTATTCTGGTCCCAACTCAGATTTTACAGATAAAAACAAAACAAAACAAAACTGAGATCCAGAGAAACTGAGCCTCTGGTCCAAGGTTACAGGGAGTCTGTGAAAGAGAATTCCTTCCTCAGGCCTCTGACTCCTCAGTGTTGGTCTGGGGCTAGGCGTGGTCTAGGCTGGATGTGCTGGCCAGAAGAGAGTGGACCTGGAATAGTCAACAATGTCCCCTGCACCGTCACTGCTTCTCTGCATTTGTGAGTGATTGGGGCTCACGTTGGAGACAGCTTAGGAGTGTTTGAAAGGCTTTTGCAAATAGGGAGAGGTGGGAATGGGGAAGAGCTGGCTTGAAGCTTCTGAGGCTATAATGAACCTGTATTTCCACTCATTCCTCCACGTCCCCACGACAAGCTTACATGTCATGACACCCAGGTACACACCTTGACCGTCTCCAGTCTTTCTCTGGAATTCCTCAGTTCTGAAGCCCCTTTCTAGTTAGGCTGCCAACTTCTTTGGTCAGGAGTTTCATACAACAGTGGGACAGTTGCAGTAGGCTTCAAGTCTGACTGCTCCAATACCGACTGATAGATCTTTGTAAGGACAAGCTTGGATCTTGGCATGTGCTCATTTAGTGTGGTAGTCATGCTTTAACCCGGCATCCTAGATTTCCAAGTGCCGTGGTGTGGTCGCTCTGTTGATCGGACTGGCTGTCTAGGGATCCAGCACTACCAAGTGGAGGCTTGTGATGTCTTGGGTAATTTCCCTGACTTCACTGAGTTTGTTGTCTACTCTGTATGGGAAGATTTTTACATAGGATGGTTTTGAGGAACCAATGTGATCATCTGTGTAAAGCGCTTGGCGTGGCACAAACTACCACTCAACTAAAAGCACACTCCAGGGACCTTCTAGCTGCTCCCCCCCCCCCACCTATCCTAACCTATACTTCAACCACTTGCCCATATCTGTCTGTAAATTCTGGTTTTCCATTTTCTAATACACACATTTTTATTTTTTGGTGTTGTGGGTTTTTGTTGCTGTTGTTTTGTTGCGACTGAGTCTCAAACTGGCTGACTTCAAATTCTGTGTATCTGAATTTGACCTTGAACTCCTAATCCTTTTGGCTCTACCTCCCCAATACCGGGGTTACGGGTCTGTAACCACCAGGCCTGACTTTGCTCTTGGGCGTACTTTGATGCATGGGTGTTTGTGTTCTTGCCGCCGTTTTCTTTTTCCGTGTGAGCTCTCTGAGAACAGAATACAGGTTTGACCTCTCCTGTATCGTACCAAGCACTGCAGACACTCAGGAAATGTTTGTGAAGTGGATGTCACTCTCAATGGAATGTCTGCCTGGACTTGGCACCACAGTGATGATTAATTGATAATGTCTCTCTATAAAAAGTAGTCTCACTGGGGCTGGAGAGATGGCTCAGTGGTTAAGAACACTGGCTGTTCTTCCGGAGGACATAGATTTGATCCCTAGCACCCACATGGTGGCTCACAACTCTCTGTAATTCCAGTTCCAGAGGATCTGATGCCCTGTTCTGGCCTCTGTGGGCACTAAGCATGCACATAGTACCACGTAAGCAGACAAAACACTCGTACACATAAAAAATAGTTTCATGGATGTTTACTGGGGGACTGTTGTGTTTGGCGGCACAGTTCAGGCCTTCATGGATTCTGCATTATAACAGGGAAATGGGATGGTAAAGAGGCCAAGGAAGTGTGTGTGCTAGGATAGTGACAGGGCCCATGCAGAAGTGTGACACGGGGAGATGGCACTTTGCAGAGGAACTGAACATAGTCTTATTATCTTGAGAGCTCCTGGAAGAAAGGGTGTTTCATCTGAGACCAGGACAGAGAACAGCACCTTGACTCAAGAACATGGCTAATTGCGATGCAACTGCTTTAAATGCTGGTTTAACAAATATTGTTTATTTGTGTCCATTTACAAGCCCTTATCCAAAATACTTCGTGAGTACCAGATTTTCCATCGCCGGTTGGGGCTGGGACAAGGACCGTTGGTTGCATGTAGGCTTTAAGCAGCACCAAGCAGGGCAGAGGGCTCTGGCTGGAGCAGGGTAGAGAAGGCAGCTTTGCTGCTTTCCTTGAGAGTTGGGTAGGGAACTATTGCTAACGTGCTTAGAAAATGATAATGATATACTTTCATGCCGTCAAGGTGAGGCCCCCGGTTTTGTTTGTTTCCTGCTTGTGTGTAGACTCTGGGCAGGGAAGCTGGAAGCAGGAAATGGCTGGAGTGCTTCTCTGACCCTCCTGGTGGTTCTTTTCTTTGGGTCTGGCAGAAAGATTGTGGTAGTAGATGTGATCTGCAGCTGCAGAGGAAGGGAAGGTTTTATGGTTTTTTTTTGTTGTTTGTTTGTTTTTGTATTAAGAAATTCAGAGATCATGGAGCACATACAAAATCCAGGCATGGTGGGGTGTACCTGTGATTCTAGCATGTGGAAGGCTGAGGCAGGATGTCCTCCAGGAGTCTGAGGCCAGCCTGGCTACATAATACGCTCTAGGTCAAGCCCAGGCTTACAAAGACTCTGTCTCAAAAAATAAATTGTTGGATAATAATAAGAAATATTTTTTAGTTATGATTACCTGTTCTTTTGAAAGAGTTTGCTTTGGGGCTTGTGTTCTCCCACACCCCTTTCTTAGCAGTTGGAAATGGTGCTAATTTATTTGTGACCACACCTAACATTTAGAACCCAGAGTCCAAGTCGTCTACTGCCACCTGGTGGCAGAGCGTACTGCTCATGAGATTTGGAACTGATGGGTACATTCATTGAAAACTGATTCTGCCCTTGAATTATGGAATCATAGAATATTAGAAACGTTAGAGATCTTTAAAATCCTATGGTTTTTTGGAATAAAAATAAACATGTTTTTTAAAAAACCCTTTCTTACTTGAATACTCATAATAATAGTGAACTCATGATTTTCCACTATTCTGTTACT
>CABHPP010125705.1:0-11502 GCA_902168425.1 Peromyscus attwateri | reverse complement strand
CCCCCCAGCCATTTGTTTCCTGCAGTTGCCTTGCCGGTGCCCCTGCCTAATTGTGTCGCCAGGATTGGCTCCAACTCAGCTCTCCAGGTGTCCTCAGTGGAGTGGCCCCTGGGATTCATAGGCTGCCCAGATGTTCAGCTTCTGGAGCATTCGGTGTTGCACGAGTTGGTTCTTTTGCGGTCTTTCCGGAGTGCCGATTTCTTTGAACTTCATGTAATGGAAAGCCAAAGAATTTGTGCCTCTTCTGTATTTTTGAACTTTCCCTCTTTGGATAAAATGAAGACTTGGAAAATGTCATTATAAAGGTTTAACAATAACAACAACAACAACTACTACACTCTGAATTTCAGATGTTACTAGCAAAGCCGTATCTCTCCTTGCAGTTTATGCCAACTTAGGCTCTGTCTGGAGATAGACCTCCTGTGATTGGGAAACTCTGCAGCTAACACTCTGCATTTACATATAGCTGTATGCCTACCAGTAGTTTATAAGGGTGGGGTGTGTGTGTGTGTGTGTGTGTGTGTGTGCGCGCGCGCGCGCCCAAGGTTGCTGTATCATGCTCTGTATCTCTTGCAAATTTTCTTCGTGCAACATGCTCTGAAAATGTTCTGTGTGGCTATAGTTTTTCGTGTAAATATCCCCCAATCGTTTAGCAGCTCTCACATTACATCTTAGAAGCTATTGTGCTGCTGAGAACGTTGGTCAACCAGCACAAGTTTTTGTGCACTGTGTGTTCATAGGGTAGACACAAAAGACAAGAATGGCTTGTGGAATGATGTGTGCATGTGTGTTTTAAAAGGGAGATCTTCAGACATGAAGTTTGCCCCTGTTAATTTTGTTCCAGTGTTCAAATTTGCTAAGAGTTTTGTTGTTATTTTAGTCATTTGTTACTGGGTCCACTCTACCAGTTTTGTATCATCTGTTCATATTATAAGCATAATCTTTGGCCTTTTTATCTGAGGAAATGATTTTTTCAGAGAAGTTAAGTAAACATTTGAGGGGGGAGCGCTGTGGTATCTGTGGCAACCACCAGAGAGCCCTGTTCCACATAAAGTGTTTCTCTTAGTAAGAGCCTTTGGGTCGTATAGTTTATTTGCAGTGAGTCCTCTCAGTTGGACCATCACTCAGTTTTTACTGTCTTATCTACAAGGATATCTTAGAGTACATTTGCCAGTGGCTTAGCAGAAACCCAGATACATGTTCTGCAACATTCTCCTGTCCACTGTCATGGGTCTGTCATCGAGTGAAATCAGGACAGCACACATTGCCTCAGGGTGAGCATCCTTCGAAATGGGTCCTGGTTACTGTTAATGAGCAATGTGTTTATGTACCTTCATGTAAGAATGTATCCAGTCCCAAAGATACCATGAAGAAATAATCTGTCTATTCCCAGTTGATCTTCTTACCTGTGTACTCCCTGTCCAGTTGTCTCCAAAGGAAACTGATAGTTGAGATATGGCTGCCTTACCAACAGGCTCAGGTTCTGGTTTCCAGTGTTTTTCAGGCTAGTCTGTCTAACTGCGGACACTACACACACAGAGGTATATTGAATCTATCCTCACAGACAAACCAACAGGCTTACATTCGTATGTTTGTGCATTAACATATAGTCAGCCTCTTATGCTCCCACCATCTGAAAGAGGCAATGGAATGTTCTTCCAGTCACAGGCCTTCCTGGGTTACTCTGCGTTACCCATAAGAGGAAGGGAAATGATGGACAGTTCCCAGCTCACTTTCGTCCAGGCTTGGAATGTGTGATAAGGCTACAGATGGTCCTCAAAACTGTTGTGATGGTAGAACCTGAGTCCTGGGATAGGAGATGAGACTTGATACCACCAGGGTAATGTGCTCCAGGGCTTCCTGGAGTACCACTGCCTTTCCAGAAGTAGCCACACCTGGACTTTCATTGAGGAAAAGATATTGTGTTCCTTTATTTTTAGGACAACCAAGATGGAAAACATAACTTCAGACATCTATGATGTAATTGCCAAGGGAAAAGTTACTTCAGTTTTTTTTTTTTTTCTTACTAGAAGTAGAAATTCTGTTTGCTCTTTTTCCTCATGTGAGCTTAGGCTAGCAAATGTTCCAGGCAGAATAGTGGTCAGGTAGCTCTCTAGAATTCCACAGGTGATCTTACCTGGGCGTGGAGTGGTGGTGTCTGTTTGCTTCAAAAGAGGAAAAAATAGAAGAAACAAGATTTAAACAAAAAAACAAAAACCCAAAACAAAACAAAAACCTCTTGCTATTTATCTTCACTTAATTTAAACAAAATAAATAAAAAGAAACCCAAGTCAAACAACTAACCAACAAACCTAAACCTTAAAAAAAAAAGTACGAATTGCAGAATGGAAGAAGTGACGCAAAAGGAGTGAACTGTCCTTGTTTTTTTCACTCTGCTGTGTCCTTCCTGAGCAGTGCATTGTGGGAGGCCCTGGGTATGATGACAGGCAGTAGTAGTGGGTGGGATCAAGGAGGCGTAGTCTCTCATAGGAGTTCACAGTCGGGCAAAGACAGTCTCCAGACAGCAGGGATGCAATGAACTGGCCAGGGTTTCTCTTGGATGAGCTGGGCTGAGGCTTGGTAAAGCACCCTTATAAGGAAAAGGCACCTCTTCTTTCCCTCAGAACTGCAGGCCCCATTTAGTCACCGCACACAGGCATGGCAAACGAGGTTTCCATTGCTCAGTTCAAGTTAAATAAACGCGCCCTAGACAAACCTGCATTCCTCTCTGAAAGATTGTATCTGCTTGACCTCTTGCTTTGGTCAGGGCCATTCCATTCTTCCTTTTATCTTTTTTTCCCCCCTAAAATAAACTCTTTAATTGCATATTTATGTCTTGCATTTATCTGTGGGGTGAGAAATTGCCTCCTTACTCCCAGTGCTGGGTACAGTCTCATCATGGTCTGGCTGTTGTGAAGGGATTGGAGTAAGTGCGTAGCCACCGCCCAGGGCACGACAGGGCAAGGACTTTAGACTGTGGCTGTGTGCACCACTTAAGGGCCTCAGTGAAGCCCCGGCACAGGGATTGGTCACTCCGAGTGGTCACGTAGTCCAGGAAGTGCTTTATCCCATAGGAGCAGGACCCCATCTGTATGGGTATGGGTCAGGACAGATGGAGGCCTAGGGAAGAATATAAGAAGCAACACTGTCAGCTCAAGGTTGATACCCCAAGTTAAGTTCCAACACTGGATGCTTCCTGGCTCTCCCCACAGCCCCAGCCTTGGTGCCCCGAGGATGGCCCAAGGCAGGTTGAGTGACCCAGGGCCAGCTTGTCCCAGCCTAGCCTCAGCCGTTCCATCCCTGACAACCCCGCTTTATCCTGAGTTACTGCTAGAAGGCAGACCGCTGGTGCAGCCGAGAGCTTGTGATCAGCAGCCAGGCTGTTCTGTTCCTTCCTGTATTTTCAGCCATAGTTCAGGATGTGATTCAGAGTGAGTGCCTCCCTAGTAAATGCTTGTTAAGCAAGTGGAAGCTGCTCTTCATTCACTCTCCACTTACTCATTTACCCAGTGCCCATTTAGTCAGTGATTTTTCTCAGCCAGGAACCCGAGAGTCGGTAATGAACAGGAGCTGGTTGGACAGACAGACGATAGGGAGAGCTTAAATATAATATGGTCCTGTGGAAGTCCAGTGTGTGGCCCAACTGAGTGGACCAGAGAAGGTTCTCTGTGGGCCTGGAGAGTTAGATGAGGCCCAGTGGGAACAACCTTCCAAAGCCTCCGAAGAACTTCTGCAGTGATCCAAAGGGAGGAGACAGCTTAGCATAGGAAGTGAAAGCTGGTAACATCATAGTGATAATCACAATATGCACACATGTATAGTACCTGCTGTGCTGGGGATATTATATTTATTATCTCAGTTAAATGTTACTAACGTCCTTCTTATTTTGCAAAAAAAAAAAAAAAACAAAAACAAAAAACTAAAACCAGAGGCATAGAAAAATGAAGTGATTTGACCAATTATCACATGACTATGGGTGATAGCATTGGCATATGAGGGTGGTTGGTTCCAGAGTCTTGGTAGTGGTAAAAGATAAGTCAAGGGGGGAGGGCGGAGAACAAGGGAATCCATGGCTGATATGTAAAATTAAATTGAATTATATAAAAAAAAGATAAGTCAGTCAGTCTCTGACTCCGTCTGTCTGTCTGTCTGTGTCTCTGTCTCTGTCTCTGTCTGTCTGTATGTCTCTCTCTCCCTGTCTCTGTCTCCCTACCCCTCTCTATAGCACTGACCCTTCCCCCATGAAATCTTGGCATGCAGTTAGATGTGCCTGGGTTTTGATGATAGGGGTCAACTTAGAGGATGTGTAATTGACACTGACAGCTTCTGGCATATTCTTATTGTTGAGTCTTCCTTTCCTTGCCTCAGTGGATGGCTTGCTTTGTCTTGTCTTTTGTGAACAGAACTCCTAGGTAAGAGCAGACTTGGGGCAACAAGAATGGTTTCTATCTCTTGAGTTGGGAGGGGGAGAAATGGAGATGTTTTAAGGGCCACTATTCAGGAATGGGGCACTTCTCCTAGGCTTAGCCACTTCGAATGATTGCTGGGGCTACAAGTTTTAAGAAATGGGTGGAGAAAAATAGATGAGTTGATTGACAACTTTGCCCTGAGTGATTGGCCAGGAAAAGAGATGGACGGAAGTATTGATTCTGCTTATTCTCTACCCACTTCAGAACTGATGGTCCAACCCCAAGTCTTCAGGGTCCTGTGGCAAGTCATGGTGGCCGTATCTTGCCCCCGTGCCTCCTTTATTTACCCATCCCTTTACACAGGGCTCACCATGACCACTTCCTCGGAAGCCCCATGACTGCCAGAAGCACGGCTGGCATAAAGGGTGTCTAAGCATTCTGCTCACTGCCTATTGCTGCCTGCTCTAAGAAAGCACGTGAGCCACACATTGGTGTTCGGAAAAATTAATGTTTTCAAGATGCACTCCACACAGTCTTAGCATGTCTGTGTCTTTTTCTTTCACCAGATGAAAGAAAAGAAGCATTCTTAGACAATTACTACCCAAGGGACCCCAAGGACTGGCTTTGTTTACTGAGTGTTTTTAGTTACAACACATGAAGGTCTGGGGTTTTTTGGCTTTGAATTTTTTTTATTTCTGTTTTTGGTTAGAAAGATAGGGAAGATGAGTGAATTCTCAATTAACAGGGTACTTGGAGATTTCAAAATTGTGAAAGGCATGCCGTTACGTGGGTACAGTTGTCAAGTCTTTGAGATACATAACAGTAAAATATGACAGATGGAACTCAGGCTCAGGGCTTACCTCAGGCCAGCATCGTACCCACATGTTTGGAGTTATCCATCTGCATCTGTGTGGAGCCACATCTCCACCGAGAGCCACTTCACTTCCCTTGGACTCCCTATCTTCACAGTGGCTGCTGACAGGTGCACTCTGGGGGATGCAGTCATGATCAGCCATCATCTTCCTTTAGTCTGTGCTGCCCGCCTGCCACCCCTTGCAGCTCCCCACACCCAGAGCAAACTGTTGTGAGTAAGGATGCGGGTAAGTCAGAGCCTGGAGCAGAAGGCAAGGATGCTCCTCTAGAAAGCTCACGTTATGACTCTCAGCACCTTGTCCTTGGCAGATACCACCAAGGGACCATGCAGCTCCTTCCCCATTGTCTTCCACATGAACTCAGAATTAGTCTAAAGTTCTAGATCATTGGTTCTCAACCTGTGGGTCATGACCCCTTTGGCATGGGTGGAGTGGGGGTTGGGGTTGGGGTCGAACAACCCTTTCACAGGGGTCACATATCAGATATCCTGCATATCAGATATTTACAGTACAATTCATAAAAGTAGCAAAATTACAGCTATGAAATAGAAATGAAATAATTTTATGGTTGGGGGTCACCACAATATGGGAAACTGTATTAAAGGGTCGCAGCCTTAGGAAGGTTGAGAACCTCTGTTCTAGATAGTCACTTCCTCTTGGCTACGACTGGGACTTGAGAAGAGACAATGTTGTTGTCACTGACCAAAGCCCCTTAAGATGTCTAAGTGGCAGATAAATGAATAGCCTGAAAGGAGCTGTGGTTCCTGCTGGAACTCCGTAAGTTCACAGAGCGTTCATCCGGATTAATGTGGCAAGTGAGGCATGTGGAGCATTCTTGTCTGACCTGCTGATGAAACTTCATACAATGGCCACTTAGGTGGATAAGCCTGGTGGTGGTTCCAACCTGTGGACTGTCTGAAACCATCTCACATTCTGTATCCTGTGAGTAGGCAGTGCAGAAGGAAACTGTTGCCTGTCCCTGAGGGAATAAAAGATCTGGGTTTCTATTTTTGTCAGCCTGAAATGCTGTGAAAATTACCAAAGTAACAAATGGCTATGCTAAAAAGTTATAACATAAAAGCGTATAAAACACCATTCTCTGAGTGCATTCCCCTAGTCCTTAGGGATAACTTCTGTTACCAGTTTGGTGTATTTTCAGAACTCTTTTTTGATGCACATTGAAATATATACTCATAGTGTGTGTGTGTGTGTGTGTGTGTGTGTGTGTGTGTGTGTGTGTTCACAAAGTGAAATAATACAGATGATTGCCATTTATTTTGAAAGCTGTGTTCTTCTACATAACAATAGAGCATGGACATCCTTTCATATCACACTACATCAAACTGCTTGTCTTGTTAAAGGCTCCTAAATATAATGCAGGCTATCATAGTTGATCTTAACCAATTATTTATTGTTAGTAATCTAGGTTACACTTCCTTTTTTATTTACTATGACTGACTATGCTGCAATGTGTGTAAGTACTGATCCTGCAGTAGGTGAGGGTCTCAGAGGTAGAATTGCTGGGCTGAAGGCTATGCATGCCAGAGATATTGATGAGTACTGCCAAGTTGTCATCTGAAAATCTTATATCAATGTACTCTCCAACTAGTCTTGGTTTTGTTTTGTTCTGCTTTTCTTTTTGTCAAGCCGATTGATAAAATGTGGCCGGCTGTTATTTTTTTTAACTTGAATATCCCTAGTTATAGTTTTTCTCAGACATTTGTATTTCCATGTCTGTGAATTGTCTGTTTAGAGCTTTACTTATTTTTGTACCAGGTGGTTAACTTTTTACTAATGTTTCTTAGTAGTTCCTTGTAAATTAAAAAATCTTAATCTTTTGAATTATATATTGTTGCATATGTGGCAAACATTTATCTCTTGGGTGTTATTTTGGCACATGTTCATGTTTTTATAATTTTAACTATACTTTTTTTTCTGTGAGAACTTAAAATGTATTCAAATATAATGCATTTACAGTGTTAAAAAAATCAATACATTATAGGTATTTTTATATACCCCCCTTGCCTATCCACCAAGGCACTTTTCCATAGGTAACCATTAGTATTATTAGTTTCTTGTGAATACTTCCAGTGTTTTGTTTTGTGAATATAAGAAATCTAAAACTATACATCACCAATTTCTTATAAAAATGCCATTGAATATTAATTTTAGACTGAACAATCTAAAACCTGAAACCGAAAAAGATGCCCCCAGAGTTTTGGATTTTGGAACATTTGAAGTTTTGGATTAGGAAGGACTGATTACCTTGTAAGTTACATACAAATACTGAAAAAAAATCTAAGAAACTAAGATCAGAAACACTTCTGGTCCCAACAGTTTTGGCTAAAGTATTCCTGTGTACTGTTCTGCATTTTGTGTCTTCAAGTTAAGTTTTTTTTTTTTTTAAGGGATGGGAGTGATACTGGAGAGTAAACCCTAGGCACTGTACATATAAGGCCAATTTTGTATCGCTGAGCTATAGCCCCAGCCCTTCCATGGTTCATCCTGAAGGTCTTGGCATGCTAAGTTCTTTTCCATGAGTTTCATGCTCTCTCATCATGTGGGTATACCACAGTTCAGTGGGCCTTGGGCTTTTGTCTTCTGTATATCCTCAAAGAATATTGAAAACTGTGTGCTGTTTCACACATTTAACATTTTTTTAGCATTATGTTGAAATAGTTGCAAATAATATATTTTCTAGCCTGTTGAATATTGTATATAGGCTTAATGTATTTTCTTCAAAATCTTGGAGATGTAGATTCACATGAATTGGAAAACAGGAGTCTCAGGAAAGCAAGCAGCCAAATCAGATGTATTCACTTCCTGTCAGAGAACGTCTGATTTCTTCTTAAAACTCAAGCACGCATGTTAATTAGACACTCTCTGTGACAACCTTGTCTTCAGGATTCTAATTCCAAGATCAGTAGACAGGTAGATAAATAGACTAGCCAGGCTCTTTGTCTTCTAGGTGAAATGAGACATAGGCGTTCTGCAAGGCTCTCTTCATGAGCTTACCTTGTCTGTGTCTTTGCCTGCACCTCATGCACCTGCCACTTCCTGTCTCGATTATCTATTATATTATAACAACTCCCCCAAATTATAGTGCTTTAGACACCTTATCCTTTCTTATGACTATTGGGGTGACCATGCAGCTCTGATGTATGCAGATTCCTTAGGTTCTGCTGGGGAGATGGGGTGGCAGGAACCTCCAAAGAGGTCTTATTCACATGCTGGAAGATATTTCTAGATGGGAGCTGGGACTCCTGGGAATTCTATCTAGCATGGTTCTCCTCTAGGTGGCTTATTCTTCTCATACCACAGCAGGAGACTCCAAGAGCAGTGTTATGTATTCTTGACTCTGTTATTTTTAAATGTCTTTTTAAAAGTTAGGCAATATAGTACAAGGGTGAAAGTCCCAAAAAGTGTAAAAAGATACGCAGAGAAGAGTAGGCCTCTCCTGGCTGCTGTCCAGCCCCTGGTTCTCCCGTGATTTGTGTGCCTATCCAGAGAGTAGGGAAGGAAGATAAACACCTATCTCACGCTCGGGTAAAGCTGCCCACCAAGTCTATTCATGCTTTCCTTCTGGAAGGCATGTGCTTCGTGCTGTCTTTGACATGGCTTTCTTTGTGCAGGACCTGAGGCCAGGATTGAGGGACTTCCAGGGAGACCGGTTCATTGCTGTCCTCCACCTGAACACCTCTGCAGACACTTACTTCCCCATCTGTGTGGTGCTGAGGGCTGTCCACATGGCTCATCATTTTAAAGAAACATCAGCATAATTCATTTGCTGGAAAATAATTACTGCAAATGATTTTTTTTTTTGGTGTTTTGAGAAAGGCTCATTCTGTAATCCAGGCTGGCCTTGAACTTGTGTTCCTGCTGCCTCGAGCCTCCTCAGTAAGGAATTAGAGGTGAGAGCTACACCTCTGGCTGATTCTTCTGTTTTTGGAAATAAGAACTAAGAGGCTGATGAGATGACTCAGTGGATATAGGTGCTTGCCATTAAGACTGATTTCCTGAATTTTGATCCCAGTACACATGTGATGGAGGGTGAGAGCTGACTCCTTCAAGTTGTCCTCTGAGACATGCACAAGCATGTGCACATGCACACGTGCGTGTACACACACACACACACACACACACACACACAGACACACACACACACACACACACAAATTAAAAAAAAAAACAAGGAAAAATAAAGAAAATAAGAACCGAGGCAGTGGTAATTCAAACTGGCAAGTGCGTAGCTCACTTATTGCCTTAGATGGTGCATGTATGTAAATACTAAGGTATATATATATCTCTGATCTAATAGTGGGTTGTCCCACCCAAATATTATACATTTTTAAAAGGAGAAAATTTCTCAGAGAATATTTTTTTAAATGTTGGCTTTAGATATATGCTAACTAAAATGTAGTGTTTCCTTGGGGGCCTAGTGAGCTCGTTTTAATCCCTCTGTGCTTTGTGTTCACAGTTGCAACCCTTGTATTAATCGTGTGGTGCTTTGGTTTTACTGGATAGATATGGTACCTTTGCAGGAGATGGAGAAGGGTGTGAGATGAGAGAGAAGGAAGAGGCTTCTTGCAGGGCCAGTGTGAGCTTGGTTTCTGTGGTGGTGATTGGTAACCCCAACTTCCTGATTCCAGGCATGTGGCAGAGAGAAAACTAACCTCCTAAGAGGCGGGCAGCCCCTTGGCTTGAGGTGCCCTTAGGTCATGGAGTCACAGCAGTTCCTTTGTGGGTGAAGAAATTGCTCTCAGTAGAATGAGATGGAGGAGCCCTGCTGTGAAGGAAGTCCAGGTCATATTGACCTCTGGATAGACAAGGCCCCTTGGATTAGGTTCCGAGCTGTTTTCCCAGGTTGCTTAGCTTTCCTTTTTAATGTAGGTGCTTTGAGAAAGGCTGTCAGTCAGGTGGTCATGGTCTGACTAGGAGAGTGAGTTTGGGAGGGCTGGGAGACTCAAGTGAAGGGATCTGCAGGGCCTGATCCTTCCCTAGGTCATGCTTTGAGGTCTAGACTCCCACTGGTCAAAGGGTAAATATCTCCTAAGGGCCTAGTATTAAGCTGTTACCACAAATACTACAGAAGGGACCAGATTATCATACCACCATACACGGGACTTAGTCAAAGGGAATTGGACCCAGAATAGAGGCACTCTAGAAGGCTGAGAAACAGCTGTTGGTTGGTTGGGGCCGTTGGGGTGGTGACGTTGGAGATTCAGTGTGGCATGGAGTGTCTAGTGGCTTGCTGCGAGAAGCAGAAATCCTCAGAGGAGAGCAGAGAAGGAGGCAGGTTAAGTTTCTTCCACTTGACTGTGTGGTTTTGTGATACCTTTCTAGGTCAAGGGAGAGAGATAAGATCTCCCAGAGGTCAGAGGTGAGCAACAGGAAAGCTAGACAAAAGCCGGGACCGTGCAGGCTAATCAGCCCCCATCTGTCCTTGCTGCTGGACAATATTTGAGGTGACATTTGAAGCCATTATATAGGTCTGTAGTGGACCCACAGCAGGAATGTTTTCTGACGCCTGTGGAGAGCTGAGGGTCACTTCTGTGCCTAAGGAACATGGTATCTAGCCCTTCCTGTGTGGACCTCTGCTAGATCTCTCTTAGCCTGCCAGGACAGGGAACTCAAGAGTCCCTCTGTCCTGGGCTCCTAGGGTGTGTGAACAGACAGGGTTTGAATTTGTAGAATTCAAACAAAATACTTAAAAGAAGCTAGTGCTGAAGAGAGGGACAGAGCAGGAAGGCTGCTGTCTCTGAGCCACCCAGAGAAGCTGGTTAAAGATGCAGGCCTATGGGAGTGCAGCATCTGCACCGACTGTCTGCCACCCCTCCAAGGTGAATCTGCTGCCCATTAAACTTTGAGGACTCTGAGATGAGAACGGGTGAGATTAGCTGGGAGAGGCCTCCTGGGAGAGATGGACTTGAATTTCAGTGTCTGGGCGATACCTTTTAAAGATACTGCCCTCATGTGTGGACCCAAGGAGCCCTGTTCACCCGGGGACACCGGGCTCTCATGGGAGAGACTGGCAAGGGTCCCTGCCATTCCCTGGGTGATGTTTCTGAGATGGTGCTGCTGACTTCCGTTTACTGCTTGGGCATTCGCTGCTGAGGGCACAGAAGTGCTGTGGGAGGTGGCTGAGGGTGGTGGTGTCTGCTAGAGCGTTCGGTTCATGTTGCAGCCGAAGCGCAGCTTGCAGGGCAAAATGGCAGCCTGAC
>CABHPP010125704.1:0-28228 GCA_902168425.1 Peromyscus attwateri | reverse complement strand
AGAGATCCTCCTGCCTCTGCCTCCCAAGTGCTGGGATTAAAGGCGTGAGCCATCACCATCCAGGAAAAAAAAGGTTTTTTTTTTTTGTTTTTTTTTTGTAAAAATACAATTGTTGAGTCAGGCATAGTGGTGCTTAGCTGTAATCCCAGCACTCTGGGAGGCTAAGGCAGAAATATTGAAAGTTTGAGGCCAGCCTTAGGCTATGAAGTGAAACTGTCTCAGTGGGGGAAAAAATCTTCAATGTTCTACACAAAAATCTAGGGAAATAAGAAAAACAACCTTTACTTTTTTTTGATTAATATTTGAACTCAAGTTGAACAAACTAAATTCCTCTAGACACTCAGCTCTACTTACAGTTTAATTGCATTCCCTCAAACATTTAACTCCATTTATAATTTTAATATATTTGATTTTCTTTTTAAGTACTTGGGATGCATAACCTAACAAGCTCAATTTCCCCAAGGATACTTAGTTACTAGCAAATTTAATTAATTAAGTTTATGCTGAATTTAAATTTCTTACAAACAATTCAATACTTTTTAAAATTGATTGTGTATAGGAGTGGAATTCATAAACACATTTCCATACAAATTTATTATGTACTTTGGCCCTTTCCTATTATTATTTCCAAACATTCCCACACATAGTTTTGCTTCTATTTCCGTATCTCATATGCATTTATGATTTTTATGTATCAGTATAGAATCTAGGATCTACAGATGGAATATGATAATTGTTTTTCTGAGTCTGACTCATTTCCCTTAATATGACGTTCTCCAGTTGCACCCGTTTCCCGTAAATGATACAATTTTGTTCTTTATGGTTAGGTAAAATTCCATTGTGTATATATGTCCCATTTCCTTAATCCATTTGTCTGTTGATGGACACCTACACTGACCCCATAACGTGGCTGATAGGAACACGTGCAGGTTCTGTGTTGTGCGGCTCTGAGTTCTTCGGGTATTCCCCAAGAGTGGTCTGTTTGAGTGTATGCTAAATGTGTGTTGAGGAGCCATCATACTGATTTCCACAGTGGCTGTACCAGTAAACACTCCCACCAGCAGTGTATGGGAAGGGTTCTGTTTCCTGAAGTATCCTCATCAGCATTTGTTTTCTTACTGATAGCTGTTCTGAAAGGGATGAGATGGAGCCATGTAGTACTTTTGTTGTTTTGAGAAAGGGTCTCTGTGTAGCCCTGGTTGTCCTGGAACTCACTATGTAAACCAAACTGGCCTTGAACTCACAGTGATCTGACTTGCTCAGCCTCCTCAGTGCCAGGATTAAAAGTATGCACTACTACACCCAGTTTACTAATTTTTTGATAGAAAAGTATTTTCATATAATTTGTATATGTATATATGGTTTTTTTGATACAGGGTTTCTCTAGGTAGCCCTGGCTGGCCTGGAACTCACTATGTAGACCAGGCTGGCCTCAAACCATATAGTATATATTGATCATGTTTTCACCCTCTCCTAGTTCCTCCCAGATCCTCCCTACCTCCCTACCTACACAACTTTATGTTCTTTCTCTCTCTCTTTATAGTTCAGTACTTTTTAAAAACCTACAACCATGACAACAAATCACAGGCTCTGGGGTTGGGAGTTAACTCAGTTGGTGGAGTGCTTTACTTAATACAAACAAGGGCTTGGGTTTGAGCTTCAGCATGGTGTATCCTAGGAGTGAGTGGTATGCACTACCACTAACCAGTAATCACAGCACTAGGAAGGTGGAGGCAGGAGGATCAGAAGTTCAAGGTTCTCCTTAACTGTATAAAGAGGTTGAGACCAGTTTGAGCTACCTAAGACCCTGCCTTAGCTCAACACAACACACACACACTCACACAGGTAGACTTTATCACTCACATGATATAAGAATATAGGGGAAGAGGGGGTGGACCCTAAAATGACATTTTTTTTAGCACCCTGGGTCATTCTAACACACAGTCACAGTTTCTAATCACTCACTAATAATCTCTCAATTTAAAACCATAAATCTAATATTGATTACTGATGTATGTCTTGTCAGTTACCTGATATTTTAATCTTAGATCTTAAATCAGAATCCCAGTGATCATCTGTCAGATATTTAATATATCAAAGTTATTTTTAATGTTAAGAATGCTTTTAAGCTGGGTGGTGGTGGCGGCACATGCCTTTAATCCCTGCACTCAGGAGGCAGAGGCAGGTGGACCTCTGAGTTCCAAGCCAGCCTTGTATATAGATCAAGTTCTGGGGCAGCCAGGGCTAAACAGAGAAGCCCTGTCTAAAACAAAATAAGAGCATGCTTTTTTAAATACCAGTTACACAGGTTTTTGTGTGTTGTGTTTTGAGACATGGTCTGACTGTTTAGTCCAAGCTGGCCTGCGAGTGGAGACGCTTCTACCTCAGCTACCTGAATGCTGTGGTGTGAAATGTTCAGTAGGAATTTTCCCCCATTCTACAAACTCTGCTCTGTATCAAGTTGGGGCTAGCACTTCAGTGAGCTGAAGTGTTCATGTCAGTGTCTTTCTGACTGGAACTCAAATCCAGCAGCCTATGTTTAGTCAGAATGTTCTCATCAAGGCTGCCTTTAGAGTGTAGGATGATGTTTATTCCTCTGGGTTCTGTTCTTCGGGGGTATCTAGAATCACTGGTTCAAATACAAATCCCTAGGTCACTTTGCAGAGCTGCTAAGTCAGAATTTCTGAGACTTGGCCCAGGGCACGTTTTTGGACAGGAGAGTAGTAGGTGTTGAACCCAGAGCCACACTGTCCTAGCTAAGTGCTTTGCTGTTGGGCCCCACTCTGCCCCAGGAGGCTATTGCTATTTCTTTCTGTCTTTGGTCCTTTTCGTGCGTGCGTGCGTGCGTGCGTGCGTGCGTGCGTGTGTGTGTTGCCTTCATGTATGTATATATGTATGTGTATCACATGCATGCCATGCCTGGTACCAGTGGAGGTCTAAAGAGGACATTGAATCCCCTGGATCTGGAGATAGGGATTGTTGTGTCTCTCATAACATGTGGGTGCTGGGAACTGAACACTGGTCCTCTGAAAGAGCAACAAGTGCTCTAAACCACTGAGCCTTCTCTCCAGTCCCTTTTTGGGGCAAGCTCTCACTGTGTAGCCATGACTGGCCTAGAACTTGCAATGTAGACCAATCTGGGCTCAAACTCACAAAGGTCTGCCTGTACCTCCAGTGCGCACGAGACACCACAGTCTGTTCAGTCCCCACTTTTCAAAGGGAATGCTTTTGGTTTTAAAGGTTTTCAAACAATCTACACTAAATGTAGAACTTCTTATAGGAATAACAAAGTGAAAAAATAAAACACACATAATTCCTGAGCCAGGGATAACCATAGTAAATATTCTATGTCTATTCTAGTCTGTATGTGTGCAGTGAAGGAGGAGATTCTTTTTTTTTTTCACTCAGGAGGCAGAGGCAGGAGGATCTCTGTGAGTTCAAGGCCAGCCTGGTCTACAGAGCAAGTTTCAGGACAGCCAGAGCTCCATAGAAAAACCCTGTCTTGCCAGGTGATGCCTTTAATCCCAGCACTCAGGAGGCAGAGGCAGGCGGATCTCTGTGAGTTCGAGGCCAGCCTGGTCTACAGAGTGAGATCCATGGAAGGCGCAAAGATACACAGAGAAACCCTGTCTCAAAAAAAAAAAAGAAAAAGAAAAAGAAAATAAAAACCCTGTCTCAAAAAACAAACAAACAAAAGATTTATTTTTATGTGCATTGGTGTTTTGCCTGTATGTATGTCTGTGTGTGTGAGGGTGTCAGATACCCTGGAGTTACAGACAGTTGTGAAACTGCCATGTGGGTGCTGGGAATTGAACCTGAGTCCTCCAGAAGAACGGGCAGTGCTCTTAACCGCTGAGCCATTTCTCCAGCAGAGAGGAGAGTCTTTTGCCTTGAGAAATGCTATCCTTGTTCTGATGATAAACTGTTTTCTACTTAACATTAAGAGCAGTTGTTCAAGAATTTCCTTTGACTTTGTTTGTATTTTTGCTATTTATTAATTTATTTATTTAGAGACAAGATCTTGTGTGTCCCAGGCTGGCCTCAAATTCATTATGTAGCCAAGGCCAGTTGGAACTCCTGATCCTCTTGTCTTCACCTACTATGACTGGGATTACAGGCATGACTCACCACACCTAGGATTTCTAGTGTGTGTGTGTGTGTGTGTGTGTGTGTGTGTGTGTGTGTGTAGTCTTGCTGTTGCTCAAGCTTGCCTTACACTGCTGAGATCAAGTGACCCTCTTACCTCAGTCACCTGCCAAGTAGTTTAGTGACTGGTACCATCTGTTGAACTGTGGCTCATGTCCTGTTCCTACTGTTTTCAACAGTCATTTCTCTGTGGACTGTTAGGGACCAAAATGAGGGGTGTGGTAGAGCTGACACCTCAGGCTTTGTGAGCTATGCCATTGAGCTCCCACCTGACCCCACATGGAACTCGGAGCAGCTTGCTTCGCATGTAGCTAGCAGTGGGTACCACCAGCTGTTCTAGGTGTTGCAGTTAGATTTTAGTATCTGGATCAGCTACACTGCAGTCACAAAATGCCTAGGAAGCCAGGTGTGGCTCACACCTTTAATTCCAGCACCCGGGAGGCAGAGGCTAGCAGATCTCTGAATTCTAGGCCAGCCAGGGCTAGTGAGAGCCTGTCTCAGAACAAATACCCTCCTACAACCAAAAGTGCTTCAGATTTTCAATCTGAAAAGATGAGTTCGACTTTCTGAGCATCATGAAGTTTTAGGTTTTGAGCATTTTGGGTTTTTACATTAGGTTGTTCAACTGTGCCCTATAACTTCGCGGTCTTCTGTGTCTTTTCCTTGAAGGGATTCCCTGTGGGTTCCCACCCATTGGGGTTCTAGGGCACAAAGCTTGTCACTTTGTACAATGGCAGAGCTGTCAGCATATATCCAGTAGTCCTTGTGAGAGCAGAAACTGGGTGACAAGGTATGAATCCCTGCCTGGGAGGAAGGAAATGTTCATCACATGCTTGGCTGGTGAATAAACAGTGAGTAAGTAAATGAGGAAATATGGCACCTTAGGGTTGCTCATGTGGGAGGAGAAGCTTCCAATGACATGGCTCAGGAATGTTTGGGTTAGGGATTCTGTGTGCCTGTGACGATCACAGATTGTTAAATGCCTTTTGTTGTGGTTTTGTTTTTTTGTTTGGTTTTTGGCTTTTAAGACAGGGTCTCTCTACATAGCCCAGGCTGTCCTGGAATTCTCTATGAAGACCAGGCTGGCCTTGCACTTACAGAGATCCACCTGCCTCTACCTCCCCAGTACTGGGATTAAAGGTGTACACTACAACACCCAGCTGTTAGGTGGGTTTAAAATTCATTTATTCCACTGTGTTAGTTGTCTTTGATACATAATAAATTACTTTGTTCTAGCTTGCTTTCAACTCACTATGTAGACCAGGCTGGCTTTAAACTTCCAGAGATCCACCTGCCTTTGCCTCCAGCATGTGCTACCGGGTATACCCACAACAAGCATTTGTTATTATTATCTCATATTGTTTTTGAGGGGCAGGAATTTGGTTGGGGCTTAGTTGGATGATTCTAGTTAGACTGTCAGCCAGAGTATAGTGATCTGAGATCAGCTTGAACTGGGAGGAGGCACTTAGGAGTGGGCAGGTGGGATGTCAGGGTCTCAACCCCTGACCCTGTGGGCTTCACTGTCAACACTGTTCAGTGTGTGGTAGCCAGCTACCCACAGACTAAATGATTGGTTAGAGAAAGAGAGAGCCAAGTTATAACTTGTCCTTGGAAGTAGCATGTAACTACATATAGATCAACTCTGACACAGCTTGAGAAGGGACTGTACTAGTTGGAAAAGCCAGGAGGAAGAATCGCTGGGGTGTAGAGGCTGGCCGTTCCTGTCACAAATGGGCACTGAGTACATTGGTGTGCCTGAGCACTCAGCATGTGTGAGTAGTCCTCAGAAGCATCTTGGAAGCCATGTCATTGGCCCACCTCCCAGATGAAGTACACAGGGAAATGCACAGCCACAGGCAGTGGGGGTGGAATTCAGACCTGGGCCGAGGGGTTGCAGGTGCTTCTCAATTGGTGTTTTGTTTTGTGGTCATGGGACCAAAGGGCTACTGTGGCCTGCTCCTGACGCCCAGTATCCTGCTGTGTGTTCCTAGCTTGGAGAAGATCAGCATTTGGTATTTTAAGTACAGTTTCTATGGAAAGTGTGCACACCTTAAGTTAGAAACTCTGTGCTTAGGAAAAACTAGCTTCCGGGGGTCAGTCCGAGTGGCCTGTGATTCTACAGGCCCCTGCTCTCTCTGCTTCACGCCATCATCTCCCACACTAGACTATCGCTCTGAGGACTTGGAAGCAGCGCCTGCTTAGATCCTAGACCACAGAATTGGGAAGCCCCCCGACAGCCTTAGCTTGCTGGGAATGAGGTGATGCGGTTTGTCCCAGGGTGGCTAGGAGGCAAGCACAGGACTGAGGCTGGATGAGAGCTGTGCAGCATCACCTGCAGGTGCTCCTACATACAAGTTTCCTTCAGAGCAGGGTCCTGAGCAGGCCACCTTGGACCATCCCCACAGACCAGTTCTGACCCCATCAATTCCTGACAGCAGGCATGGCACTGGGGTGCTGCTGTGCTGTGAGGGCTTGTGATAAAGCTATGCTTTACTCTTTACCTGGGCCCCGATGGTGCCATAATTAGAAGAAATGGCAGGTGAGCTTGAGGGCAGCATGTGGTGAGCACAAGTCAGGATAATTACAGTGTACATTCCAGCCCCTGGCCAAGGCCAAGCTGGTGGCTTATTTTAGCCCTGTGCATGGCAGGGAAGGGCCATAAGATAAGGTGTGGGGCTCTCAGTACTATTAGTTCAGAGCCTTCAGGATGAGATGTTGTTATTGCTAGCAGTAATTGTTGCCATTATTGTTAACTCGGCCAGCTGTGAGCAGATGACAAGTACTGAGAAGCTGTTCCTCATGGGCAGAACAGACCCCACCTCAAGAAGGCCCTCTGGGGTTGGGGATTATAGCTCAGTGGTAGAGTGCTTGCCTAGCAAGCGCAAGGCCCTGGGTTCGGTCCTCAGCTCTGGAAAAAAAAAAAAAAAAGAAGGCCCTCTGTGAAGGCACAATCAGAATGGAATTGAGGGTTGCAGATCTGTAGCTCAGTGTCAGGCACTTGCTGAGTGTGTAAAGGCTCTGTGTTCAGTCTCCGAAACCCTTTGGGTGCTGGAGAGATGGCTCAGCCATTAAAAGCACTAACTGCTCCTCCAGAGGACCCAGGTTCAGTTCCTAGCATCCAAATAGTGGCTCAAAGCCCCCTGTAACTCCAGTTCCAGGGGATCCAACACCTCCTTCTGGCCTCTGTGGGCACTGCACATGATATATATGCATGAATCAAATCTGAAGATGTTTCCCTTCACTCCACCCCCCCCCCCCCCCCCCCCCCCCCCCCCCCCCCCCCCCCCCCCCCCCCCCCCCCCCCCCCCCCCCACCCCCGTCCCCATGTCTTCTTCCTCTGTGGGTAGAGGTTGGTCATTGAGCCCGGAGAATTGTCAGGTGCGGTGAGTTAGCCAGGACAGGTTAAGTTCTATGGGCGGCTGCAAGAGTCAGGTATCCTGTGTGGCAGGAGCTGGTGCAGTGAGAGACATACCTGCTTGGCTTTTCCAAAAAGGGCCTGGGAGCTAATGGCGGGGAGCAAGGTGGAGGGAGGGCTTGGCTCTGCAAGACCCTCATTTAGTATGCAGGCAGTGTGTTCTTGGCAATTGGGAGCAATGGTGGCCTAGACCGAGTTCTTTGCCCATGAGCCTGTGTTCTAGAGGGGAAGGAGGCCCACAAGAGAATAAGCCTGCATGCGAAGTGAGATATCAGGGTCCTGTTTGACTGCAGTTTTCAAAAAGGAGCCTGAGTGGTGGCACATACCTTTAATCTCAGTGCTCAGGAGGCAGAGACAGGCGGATTTCTGAGTTCGAGGCTAACCTGATCTTCAGAACAGCCAGGGCTACACAGAGAAACCGTGTCTCAAAACAAAAAGTACTGAATATGTATAGATATTTTTGTCATTATTCCCTAAACAATACAATAAAACAACTGTTTCCATAACATTTATATTTACTGGGTATTATAAATGCTCTAGAGATGATTTAAAATATACAAGAGGCTGTATGTGGGTTAGATGCAAATTCTGTGACATTTTATATAACGGATGAGCTGGGGGAGGTGCTTTCCACGAGGGTCCTGGAACCCATCCCTTGTGGATGCTGAAGAGCCATGTGCTATCAGCTGTGAGACCCTGGTTTTACAGCTAAGGGCACACTCAGTACTTGAAATCACTTTGCAGAGGGCATTGGCATTAGAATCTGCTGTGTGGTCCCAGAGGACTTAAGTCTCACCAGCTTAAGTATTGTCCCTTGGCTGTGAATAGCCAGCCCTGGCATCTGGTGAAGCTCTGGGGAACCAGCAGATAGTGTTGTAGCCATGGACCTGGTCCCTAGGAGTGGGTTGGTGGTACCACCTGTGTTCTTGGTGAGGCGTGGGGCTGGATCATTCTGTGTTCCGGACAGAGCCTAGCTCACCCTGCTGAAGATGGGAATGAATCATGGTGGAGAAGGCCAGCTTAGTCAGCACCTCATGCTGCTGTCTGGGCCCCATGCATAGACACTCCAGCTGTCTCCCTTCTGCCAACTCAGGGTCAAGGAGCACAGTGGTGCAGGGTGTGCTTTGTGCAAAGACGCCTGGCTGTGGCATGAATGATTCTGTTTACAGTGTGGCAAGATGCTGTACCTGGCTAGGAAGTTCTGCAGGCTGCCCCTTAATATGTGCCCAAGCCCTTCCTGGGAGGCAGTTGGATCAGGTGCCTGGAACTTCTTGTCTGGAGAGGTCACCTTGCTAAAGGCCAGCTCCTGCCAAGGCATGGCTTTGAGCACCTGGCTATGGGCACAAGCCTGGGGAGAGGTGAAAAGCACTGAACCTCTGCTGTTATCCCTGGGCACTGGAGGCTGTGGAGCCATCATGCAGTGTGGGAGTCTGGTCTGTGGTGCTGGGGGTCCAGTCCCACCTCTGCCTTTTGTGCTGTGGACTTTGGTCGCTCCGGGGTCGTCTCTTAGACTCACTTGCCTTATCTGCAGTGTAAACTGGGTAATTTCAGGGGTCATTTGAACACTGACATCCAGTTTCAGCAGGCCTCTAATAATGATGGTATTGATAGCTAGGGTTTCATGAGGGCCTATGTGGGCCTGGTGCTGTGTTAGTGCAAACATGAATGCCCTGATGCTCACAGCCACCCATGGGCCACTCTTAACATCCCTGCTTTCATGGGAAGCAGTCAGAGTCAAAGGACTGTTAAGACTAGAGTTAGAAAGCAGTAGCCCTGGATTTAAATTTAGACTTGAGGGCTGGAGAGATGGCTCTGTGGTTAAGAGCACTGGCTGTTCTTCTAGAGGTCCTGAGTTCAATTCCCAGCAACCATGTGGTGGCTCATAACCATCTATAATGAGATCTGGTGCCCTCTTCTGGCCTGCAGGCAGACATACAGATGAAACACTGTATACATAATAAATAAATAAATCTTAAAAAAAAAAATCTTTTAAATTTAGACTTGAACTCTAGAGCCCAGTTCTTACCCCTTACCACACATGACCTCCCTATAAACCAGAGCAGGTGATAACAGCCTGGGACTTAGTGCCATCCTAACAGTGACAGTTGAATGAAGGGACTGTTGTGGTCACCTTCTTTTTTTTTTTTTTTGGTTTTTTAAGACAGGGTTTTTCTGTGTAACAACCCTGGCTGTCCTGGAACTCACTTTGTAGACCAGGCTGGCCTCGAATTCACAGAGATCTGCCCGCCTCTGCCTCCCGAGTGCTGGGATTAAAGACGTGTGCCACCACCACCTGGCCTTGTGGTCACCTTCTTATCTCACCAACAGACACTAGACCTACAGGGGTCCTTAGAGATCTTCTGGTTTGACCCTCCTCCAGCCCCTGTACCATGAGGCCCCTAGAGGGCAAGTGATAGCCCCGGCTTCTCCTGACAGACCTATGGACTTGTCTGGGGTAGCCAGAGGTTATGGGTGGGCAGCTGTGGCTCTTAGCTGAGGTTCATAAAGGAGGTTTGCCACCATGTATGTGTGCACAGGGGAGGAGCACATTTGGTTTCTGGTGTGACCGAGCAGATGGACAGAGAGGCATGTGGCCTTGATTTCCTAGTGGGCTAGTGTTTCCAATGGTGTGACTAGAGGCTTCTCTTATTCTGAAACCTGTTCTGTGACCAAGGCACTTCATAGTACCTCTCGGATCCTCATCTTTCCCATTCATAAGTAGGTTTTAATGCATACATTTTGGGTTTCAAAGGGACCAGCATGGTACTGGGGTGAATGAATAGTGTCATATGATTTGTTGGAGACTTGTGGTTAGTGTAGTGCAGACAGCCTACCTGGGTTCTAAGCCCAGCTCAGCTGCCTTCTAGTAGTGTGACCTTGACTGAGTTTCTTTGCCTCTTGGGGTCTCAGTGCCCTTACCCTGAAGTCTCATGGGCATCCCTTGCAGGTCATAATGAGGCTTGTGTGGGATGATGCATGCAAAGCCAGTGTATGATAGATGCTCAGAACGACGACTCCAGTAATGTTTCCTGAACACTTGATGCTAAACATAAGTTAGTCTCAGATCCTAGTATTTTTTATTTGTGGTGCTGGGGATTGAACCCATCGCCACATGCGTGCTGGGCAGGTGCACCGCCACTGACCTGTAGCCTCGCCTTAGTCTGTAACTTTGTATTAGCATATTTGTCTGTCTTACTCCTGAAACATAGCTGATCATTCAGATCCACTGTCTCGTATTCACACAGTAAAATCTAGGCGTGAGGAAGGGACAGTGACTTGCATAAGGTCGCACAGCTGGTTTCTGTGCTCTGGGTGGTTTTGTCCACCTCAGTCTGTTGCAGAGCCGCTGCTCCACTTCCTGTCAGTCTCCAGAGGGACACCTTCCTCCGCCCCTCCTTTTCCCATTACTCTCCGGAGCCAGCAGCTCCTTGGAGCTTCAAGCTTCGTGAATGGCTTGGTTAAGCACTCGGCCGTTAAGCGTTCATCTCTTACAATTTCAATCCAATTCCTATAAGTTTATTGGCAAGACGGGGTGCATTAGAGCTGCCAAATTTAATAGATCAAGTCCTCGTGTCTGGGATGCAGTTTCTCGGAAGTAATGGGAGAAGAGAGGTTTTATACGTTTTCATTTGGAATGACTAGCTGTTCCTGATCCCATTACAGCCCCTGACTTAATGGCTGCCATCCCTGTCTGCTGCAAGAGCAACTTTCTCCATCAGCCTGCTTGGCTGCCTGAACCATCCCGGGCAACTGTTTGTCTCCTCTTCTCTCCCAGTCCCTTCTTCCTGAGGTGTGTTCCCCCATCTGTTTGCTCTGTGGGTTGAGTCCCAGAGTCAGCCCAGTTTGCCAGGTGTGTGGCAGTCTGGGGCTTCGGCTGCCACTTTAGATAGCTACCTTGTAACCTCAGGGAAGTCATTTCCATCTTCCTCTGGGCCTCAGGAGCCTGCCCTTGTCGTGGGAGGGGCTGCTCTGGCCTTAGTCTTTGCCGTCCCTCTGGATAGCTCCCAGTGGGCTGCAAGATCCAGGACTTGGCTGTGAGACTGATGGAATCACTGTCCGCCTTGGCATGGGACATGGTGGCTGAGGGAGCTGTTGCTGAAGGGCCTGGAGACACTGCAGTGTTCTCATTCCATCTGATGCTGCCCGGGAACCTCCTCCCCCAAGATGCAGTCCTTTCCTCAGGAAGCTGTCAGCACCTGCTGTGGCGCTCTCTGGCTTCCCTGAGTACTGAGCTAGCTGGAGGAGGGGGAACACTTGGCAGCAGAATTTTAGGGGACCTGTATTTTCTTTCTGCTTACCAGCTGTGTGACATTAGGCAAATCGCTTCCTCCCTCTGAACCCCAGTTGTCCCAAAGGGAGCATGGTGATTCATTAATTTATTCTGCAAATGCTTGATTGCCTACCTACTCTGTTCCAAGTACCATTTAGGGGCTGGGGCCCCTAAGAAACATCAAAATATACTTGCCTTCATGGATTTATATTCTTGTTGGAAAAGACAGTAACGTAACAAGTAATTTATTGCTTTAAAGAAGGTGAGTGCTCTGAGGAAAAATAAAGCAGAAAGTGGTGAGGACTAAAGAGGATCCTGTGTGTACAGGTCGAGTGGTCGAGTTCAGATCCACTGATCATGGGAGCATTTGAGCAAAGGACTGAGTGAGCGAGTGTGACAGGTGTCTGAGAGACAGTCTCCAGGCCCAGGCTCAGCTAGGACAAACCCAAGACGGCAGCCACATGCCTGGCATGTGTGAGGAGCGGGGGAGGCCTGAATGGAGAGAACACGGAGGTTGGAGGCCCACCAGGGACAAAGGAGGCGAGCCAGAGGGTTTAAGGTGGTGGTCCTCCAGCCTGTCCACATTAGAATTACCTAGAAGTTTAAAAAATAAATCTCCAGCAGGGTGGTGGTGGTGGCTTATGCCTTCTAATCCCAGCACTCGGGAGGCAGAGGCATCTGTGAGTTCAAGGCCAGCCTGGTTTATAGAGCGAGATCCAGGACCGCCAGGGGGTTACACAGAGAGACTTTCTCGAAAAACCGAAATCAGTAGATAAGTATCTCCAAACTTGGGCCTCTACCCTGAGGCTCTAGCTCGGCCAGCCAGTGTTGAACTGTATAGCAGAGGAGTAAGGCCCCTCTGGGATGATTGTCAGCTAATTGTGTCAGCTCTGCAAACTCCAGAGGCAGCGGGCCTGTGAGCAAAGCCTTGGTCCGAGCCTGGCTCTCAGTGCTCGGTGGAGGACCCTGTGTGTGCCCAGAGCTTTGGCACAGGATCTTTTCTTCAGTGGTCTGACCAAATGCTTCGTGGCTTTGCAGGGGCCCTCACATTTGGTGGAGGTGGCCATGGGGAAGCGATACTTCTGTGATTACTGTGACCGCTCCTTCCAGGACAACCTGCACAACCGAAAGAAGCACCTCAATGGGCTGCAGCACCTCAAGGCCAAGAAGGTGTGGTACGACATGTTCCGAGGTGGGTGCTGGCAGGCTCAGGGCTGGCTCCTGGGGGCCACACTCTGACTTAACTTCCCACCAGACAAGGACACTTTAGGGACAGACTGGGATGGACGACTGCTACTATTACTACTTCCTCCTCCTCCTCCTCCTCCTCCTCCTCCTTCTGAGACAGGGTTTCTCTGTGTAGCTTTGCGCCTTTCCTGGAACTCACTTGGTAGCCTAGGCTGGCCTTGAACTCACAGAGATCCACCTGGCTCTGCCTCCCGAGTGCTGGGATTAAAGGCATGCGCCACCACCGCCTGGCTGACTTTTTTTTAACATTTATTTTTATTGTATGTATGTATTTGCCTGCACATATGTAAGTACATGTATGCTTGGTGTGCAGGTCAGAAGAAGGCATCAGATGCCCTGCAACTAGAGTTATGGATGGTTGTGAGCCACCATGTAGGTGCTGTAAACTGAGCCCAGGTCCTCTTCAATTGCATGTGGACAAATGCATGCACACATTTGCCCAGAGTCAATGTATGTGGAGGTCAGAGAACAACTTGTGGGGATGAACACCTTTATTTCAAGCACTCAGGAGGCAGAGGCAGGTGAATCTCTAGGAGTCTGAGACAAGGCTAGCCTGGTCTACATAGTGAGTTCCAGGCTAGCCAGGCCCTGTGTTAAAAAAAAAAACTAACAAAGCCAAGGGCTGGGGCTATAACTCAGGGATGGATTGTTTGCCTAGCATGCAGAAGACCTTAGGTTTGATTCCCAGAGCTGCAAAGGTAGGAAGACAAAAACAATAAAAAAGAGTAGAGAGAGAGGTGGGCCAGAGTGGAGCCTCCTTTTCCGGACACGTTGACCAAGGCCTCTGGGTTTACCTACCATGGACTACCTAAGGGACACTGTGAGTTGGAAGAGCCCTCTTTGAGGAGTTAGTCTTTGAGCCACTGGCTGGAATATGGACTTCGGACATACTTCTGGGAGCAGGGGGAGAGGATGCAGCCTGTAAGAGAAGCATGGAAGAGCGGAAGCTGACTGTGGGCGGGGCTGGATCTTCCAGGGCAACCTTATGAAGAATACTGCTGGTTAGCAATAGGGTGTGGGAAATGGCTGTTCAATGATGGGCACAGAGGATGCTGAATAGTCCATCTGCCAGAGAAGGGTGGGCCCTTTAGAAAAGGCTTCTCAGCCCTAGAGTAACCTGATGATGGGCTGAGGTGGGAAACACCCAACACAGAGCCTGTCTTGATAGGTAGGAGCTCTACCGAGCCAGCCGAAAGGTACAGGAGATTGGCATTGTGGCTTCAATGGCCCGGGAGTTCCTGGACTGAGATGGGGTTGTGTTGGTGCACTACAGGCTCAAAGCAGGTGAAGGAGAGAGCCAGATCTGGGAAGCTAAAAACTGAGTCTTAGCAGCCAAGACAACAGGAGAAGGGAAGCCATTTCTTTCTCTGAGTGACTCTGTATGGTAGTGGCCCTCAGCCCTGCCTGTGTATTAGGATTACCCAGGAACCTTTAAGGAAAAGATGCTAGCTAAGCTTTGTAGCTTGGTGGTGTTACTTGGGAAGCTGAGGAAAGATCACTTGAGGCCAGCAGCTTGTTGTTCTTATTTTTAAAACAGGATCTTACTCTAGCACAAGGTGACCTGGAACGTGGAACTCATTATGTAGCCCAGGCTGGCCTTGACCTTGCAGCAATTCTCCTGCCTCAGCCTCCACAGGCATGAGTCACCAAGCCTGACATGTCCAGGAGTTTGAAGCCAGCCTAGGTATACCGCAAGACCTCGTCTCAATCAAAATGAAACATTGATCCCTTGACACCATCTCCAGATGCAGGGTGCAGGCTGAGGGGTTGGGACCAGCCATGGTTTTGTTTGTTTGTTTGTTTGTTTGTTTAAAGACGGAGTCTCACTATGCGGCCTGGTTGTTCTGGAACTCACTGTGTAGACCAGGATGGCCTTGAGATCCTCCTGCCTCTGCCTCCCAAGTGCTGGAATTAAAGGCATGTGCTTCCGCCTGGCCAGCTGTAGTATTTTTAAAGCTCTCCCATTTCAGGAGAGGAAAGCGAGGCTCGGAGACTTGACAGAGGGAGTGTGGCCCACCAGCGTGGTGGTGGTGAGGAGAGGGGCAGTGGCTGAGAGAGGGTAGGGGTAGGTTGGGAATTCAGAAACAGTGGGGCTCCTCAGAAACCTGGCATCAGGCAAGGCCTCCTGTCCCCCAAATCCAGTGGAGACTGTGATCTGGCATCAGCTGGGCCAAGATCATCTCCTAGTCCCAGGTCCCAGGTTCAGGGCTGAGCAGTAGAGCTCTTCATATTACAGAAAGGTAAAAAGGCAGATGCCATGAGCCCCTCTCCTCAGGACTCCTCATATCTTCAGCCACTTCCAGGCCTTTGAACAGCTCTGTGAGGAAGGCTGGTGGCCGGGAGTCCCGGCTTAGAGATGATAGCTTTAAATACAAAGCACCTGGGGGGATCTCGCTTTGGTGGCTGAGTTGGCACGTGAGCTCTTTCCTTTTCCTCAGGAGGCTTCCCGAGATCAGCCTCCCCTTGGCTTATCCCAAGCAACTCCGCAGACCCTGGGAGGCACTGTGTGTGTGTGTGTGTGTGTGTGTGTAATGGCTCGCATGTGAAAGTCAGAGGAGAGTTTATGAAGATCGGTTTGTCTACCATGTGGGTTCTCTAGGTATAGAACTCAAATCGTCAGCAAGCACCGTTATCTGCTGAGCCATCTCAAGGGCCTGCAGTCACTTATGCAAGGTGCTTTGGGCAAAGTCCCAGGCTTGGGCTGGCTTCTGTGTTCTGCTGGCCTTTCACTCCTGGCCCTGGCCACACTCCCTGCATATTCCTCTCTGTGGACATGCCCTTCCTGCCACTCTCCTCCATGAGGACAGTCCCTGAATCTCAACTCAAGTCAGACAGCAGATCCTCCGGAATGCCTCCCCATCCCCAGGGCCAGGCCAGGTCATCCGGTGACAGGTCCAGCACTTACTGCATCGACGTCCATGTAGACTAGAGCGGCTGTAGGGCCGGAAGGAAGGACAGGGTCTCACTTGCTCTGTACTTAAACACGCAGACTGGCACAGTGCCTGGTCCACAGGAAGGATGTGCTTAGTGAGTGTTTAAGAGATGAAGGGCTAAACTGAGCAAACAAGCATGGGGCACCGAGGGCAGCTGGGTACTGGGGAGGGTGGAGCTTGAGGGATTGATACTTCAGGTCACAGAGAGCATTACATACCATGTAGGGGAGCAAGGCCCCTCTGAGCAGAGCCTGGGCGGAAGGTTCTCAGTGTGGCATCCTTCAGGGGCACCGAGGAACTTTTAGCAATTATAATGACTCTCTCTCTCTCTCAGAGGAATTAAAGCAGAACCTGGAAAAAGTTCATACCTATAATCCTACCACTCAGGAAACTGAGGCAGAAGGATGAAGAGCTTGAGATATCCAGGGCAACACAGTGAGTTCCAGGCCAGCCAGGGCTACATAGTGAGATCCTGTCCAAAGGAGAAAAATGTGAGTGGAACCTGAGAATCACCCCTGGTGATGGAGGCCTGTAATCCCAGTCTGAAGCAGGAGGATCCTAAGTTCAAGACCTATCTGGACTAGTGGGAATCTGAGAGGAGTGGATTGATTGTCCATAGCTGCCCCATGCTTCTAAAGTGAGTTGGGTGGAGAGATACCAGCCAGAGGCTAGGTAGTATGGAGTTCTCCCACACTCGGCCATTCACTCAGGACCCCTTGTCTGGGGTCCAGGCTCAGCCCTCCAGCCAGCCGCAGTGGTACTAGGTCCAGAAGAATCCTGAGAAGGTAGGCCATTAGTGTCTGTAGTCACAGCCGGGTCTGACAGATGGGTGCTTCTCCAGCCTAGGAGCCGCCTCACCGGAGTGAATTCTCTGACAGCCCGTTCCAATCCCGAGGACCAGCTGCTCTGCAAGGAAGCGTCCCCACGGCAGTGACCACTTACTCAGCCACCTGAAAGCAGAGCAGGGCTCTCCACTCACCACAGTGCAGGCCAGGTGCTGCTCCTTCCTGACCACATGTCCTTGGGCAGCTCATTCCCTGTCTCAGGCTCAGACCCTACCCCTAAGGATGGAGCTGTTAGCGCTGTCCAGCAGGCTTGTCAGGAGGAAATAAATATGACTGCTTGGTAGTGCTGTCGGGTGCTGGGAAGAGGATGCTGAGGCTGCCCAAGTCCTGTGACTCTAAGGTACCAGCGGATTGCAACCACGTCTCAAGGGCTCCCCATTTCTTGTTCTATTACACTTTCACAGCAGCCCCGCCAAGGGGGAACGTTTCTCCCCAACCCTGGAAAGACAGCAGCTTCCTGTGGCCATGTGCAGCTGGGGTTTGAGCTCAAGTCTTCTGGACTCAAGAGCCCATGGCCTTTGGAAAGGTGTAGGCAAATGTCCAGCCCTACCTCTCCTCTTGTCTAGGGATCATCTTCTCTACCTTACTCAGACTTTTGTTTGTTTGGAAACAGCTATCTGGCCTAAGCTGGCCTTGAACTCTTTTTTTTTTTTTTTTCTTCTTCTTCTTCTTCTTCTTTTTCTTCTTCTTTTTTTTTTTTTGACAAGGTTTTTCTGTGTAGCCCTGGCTGTCCTGGAACTCGCTCTGTGATCCACCTGCCTCTGCCTTCCAAGTGCCGAGATCAAAGGCATGCGCCAGCACTGCCCTGCCTGGCCTTGAACTTATGCTCAAACAGTCCTCCTGTGTCACCTTCCAAGTAGTGAGGACTGTAGGTACGCACCCCCATGCCTGGTTTACTCACCAAGTTTTGACTGCTACCTCTCCTGCTGAGAAAAGCACACCAATTTAAAACCAAAACTGGAGGCTGGAGAGGTGGCTCAGAGGTTAAGAGCACTGGCTGCTCTTCCAGAGGCCCTGAGTTCAATTCTCAGCATCCACATGGTGGCTCACAACCACCTATAATGACATCTGGTGCCCTCTTCTGGCCTGCAGGCACACATTCAGGCAGAACACTGTATACATGATAAATAAATAAATCTTTAAAAAAAAATAGAGTCTGACATAGATAACGTCAACCTAACAACAATAGTGCCAGTATTTGGGGACTTTAAGAAAAAGAACAACCGTAACTGTATGGTGAGAATAAAGACAGGGGAAATGGGATTAAAAGAGGGTTAAAATGCGCATCCAGAATGATCGCTGGGATGTCCTGTACAGAGTAGTGGCTGCTGTGGCTCTGAGGACCCACCATGATGCCACGAAAGATGAAAAGCGTGCTCATCACAGTCTTGCACTGGGAGCCTTCCCTGGTCCCTAGTGGGGTTAGAAGGGAGCACAGTCCTGTACATCAAGACTTTCTGGAAAGTTTTTCATGTTGAAATATCATGTGCCACTTAATAACAGGGAGACATTGTTGTGTGAATATCACAGACTAAAACAACCATGACATCACTAGGCAGAAGATCACCACTGAACATGTGGCCTGCCATGGAGCAGAACATCTGTGTGTAGTCTGTGACTGTCTCAGGACAGACTTACAGGAAGTTAGGAAGGTAGTTCACAGAGGTTCCCTGGAGCTAGAGTTTTAAAATAACCCCCATCCAAACCCACTGGCAGACATCTTGGAGAGCCTCTAGCCTCAAACTACCTCACAGTTTTAGCTAGTCCTGAGGGGCTGTGAGGAGTGGAGGTCCCCTTAGTGTGGCTCCCTGTATCCACCATCTCTACCCGCTGTGGCCAGCTTCCACCCCTCCGTGGATGGAGAGCTTTTCTTTTCTGATGACTATTTTATACCTCTGACGCATGCCCTGCAGGCTCCTCCCTCGGTGGAGTCATCTGAATCTAGACTTCCCTTGCAGATGCAGCTGCCATCCTGCTAGATGAACAGAACAAGAGACCCTGCAGGAAATTCCTGCTGACAGGTGAGTACTCTGTTCAGCTCTGTCCTTACAAAAAGCCACATCTTGTCTGGCCTGCATGGCACCCTGCAGTGTCTCCTCCGGTCCCCGTCACCATCCTGGACCTCTTTGTAGTCCTGGCTTTGAGTCCGTTGAGGCATCTCCAGGAACTTGTTCTCACCTGGAGACTCTTCAGGCATAGGCTGTGGTTTTATTGGCTCATTTAGAATAAGAAGTGCTGGGGAATGTGAGCCAGAGAACACTGCTGAAGTCAGACCGTCTGGTTAGGTTAGCCAGGGGACCTGATCCCTGCATCCTCCTTCCCAGCAAGGAGAAGCAGAGACTGGGATGGATCTAGTAATCCCAAATTCAGAGTAAGAACCTCGGGTGCTAGGTGTTCCTTTGAGTTCTTAATCCTCAGCTCATAAAAGTGAGTATAGGACGGTGTAGTGGTACCTGCCCCTCATCCTAGCGCTGGGTAGGTGAAGGCATGCCCAGCCAAGGCTATGTAGCAGGCCTTGCCTTTAGAAAAAAAAATACACACATACATGCACGCACGCATGCGCACACAATGAAGATAGCAGGAAGGAAGGAAGCAAAGACAGTTAAGGCTAGGAAGTCAGGTGATCCAGGAATCACTAGTTTCCATGCCCGTTCTTGAGGGCCTGTGTACTCTTCTAAGGGTTTAGCCCTGAGCTTCCTGGCAAAGCAAGGCTGAAAATCATGGGATCCCCATAGTTTAGACAGGAGCTTAGCTCTGGAGAGGGCCCTGCGACTGGACCAGGGAAGCTGGGTAAATGGCCAGACTCCCCTCAGGAGACAGTGCTGCCTGACGAGTGGCCACCAGGCCTGCAGGTCAGGGGTCCCCCACAGACTCGGCCTTGGCATGTGTATGCTCTGCTAGGTTGTGCTAGCTGAGGACGCCACTGATCTATAATTTTGAAAGCCATACTTCAGATTCCTTGATTGATAATGGGAAAGCCATCCAGACATTGACTTCTCCTTGGCAAAGTTGCCCCCAGGTCTCTGAGGAGCAGTCCAGTTGCTTGTACAGGCTAACTGAGCAGGCAGAGCACCAGGTAGGGCCACAGCATGTGCAGTGAGCTGGTCTAGAGAGGAAGGCTGAGCCTCTCAGGAATCCACGTGGAGTTCGTTGAGCCCCATGACATGGGCTGGTGAGAAGGATGGCCTGCCCAGGCCTGTGTGGACCAACACTGACAGGCTTCGGGGGATACTCATGGTGGCTCCCAGTGGAGCATCAGGAATAGGGCATGATGGCACCTCAGGCTGATGAGTGCGAACAGTGCCAGAGTCTTGTTTTTTATTCCAGACTGGGGCTGCTACTCTAGATCCTCAAACCCTGCCCCCAGCACTAGGAGACTGTGAGAGTGCTTTCTTTTAGCTGTGGTAGAGCCCTTCCTGAGCGGAGAGTAACCGGCTTCCCATTGCAGGCCAGTGCGACTTTGGCTCCAACTGCAGATTTTCCCACATGTCAGAACGAGATCTGCAGGAACTGAGCATCCAGGTGGAGGGTACGTAGGGGTGAAGCAGAACTGAGGGGTGGAAATGGGAGAGGCTGTAATACCAGGAAACTGCTCTATGCCACCCCACTTTCTCCCTTACTGGCATGTACTATGTGAATAAGCCCAGTGAATAAGACTGCCCAGGTTGATGGGGAATCCCTGAGCCATTCCTTGGGAATGAAGCATATGTGGTTGCTTCCCAGGACCCTGAGGGTACGCCCTCACTCACCTTCTGCTAGTCTCTGTTGTTCCTGGATGCTTTCCTCCCTCTCTCCCTCCCCTCCTTCCTGTAGTCAGGAAACTCAAGAGTCCCCATTCAGCACCAGCAAATGCCCTGCAACCTCTGAGGACAAGTCTGCAGAAAACACTTCCCTACGGGGCTTGGTGACGCACCTGCAATCTCAGACTTGAAGGGCGGAAGCAGGAGGATCAAGAGTTTAAGGTTGTATTCCTGGACTTGAACTACATAGCTAGTTCAAGCCTGAATACATGAGACCTGTTTAAAAGTGTGTTCAGGTCCCTCACAGCCTGGTGACTGTGGCTTCCATGAAAGCTGGCGTGTCTGCCTTTGGGATTCTCTGCTCGTCCAATTACAGATCCAGGAAGTGCCACCTGGGTGATTGTCCCCATCTCCTGTAGCACCTTACTGAACAGGTGGAGAAATGAGCCAGCACTCAGGCAGAAGGACCTGCAGGCTGGCACCACTCAGTGTTTCTGGGAGCTTTCCCAGGGCAGAAGTGAGGCCTCATGGGGCTCTTCATTGGACATGTGCTGTCAGGGAGTGGTTGGCTCACGGTGGAAGGAACATAGGCCGTGGAGCCTGAGCAGGAGGCAGTGTTTAGTGGAAAGAAAGCCAGGATAAGACGGTTGAAATGGCCCTGGCTCTGTCAGCACCCTGTGACCCTGGCCCGGGGACGGATTCTTGGAGGCAGTAACGGTTGTGAGGGTGTGAGATGACATGGACTCAGTGACAGTGTAGAGCCTGGTCCTGAGCAAGTGTGGATCCTAGCACAAGGCCCCATCCCGCAGTAGCGAGAGCTTCACTCCCTAGCTCTCACCAGCTTGTTTGAATTCGCTCCATTCACTGGTTGTCTTTTAGTATAGTGAACGCCATTTTTATGGGACATTGGATGAGGAAAAAAACCAGGGAACTGAGGCGTATTACCTTGCCTAGGGTCAGACACCTGGCAGGTGCCAGAGCTGCAATTCCACCCCATTCTACAGTCCACGGTGCCTCCTGCATCCCACATTTAGTTCCACCCCTCTTGAGAATTAAGCTCTGCATTCATTGTCCTGCTTCTAGCTCCCCAAGGCTTGGAGACAGCCAGCATGTCTCTGTTTGACAGAGAGCAGAGCAAGGCTTATATCACTGAGTCATTGTGGACAGAGGATCTGGGGAGCCAGTGGAATGGAGGGGACAAACCTGTGGCTCTGATCCTGACCTACTGGCCCATTTCCCCCTGACAGACCAGAACGTCATCCCCATGTTTGCCCAGTACTTGCTGCTTTGTGGAAGAATGAGATTCAGGCCAACGGGGTTGTGTCCCTTACTCTTCCTTGTCTTCTGTCCCCCACAGAGGAGAGGCGGGCCAGAGAATGGCCACTGGAGACTGCTGAGCTTCCTGAGGGCCACCTGGAGGACTGGCTGGAGAAGAGAGCCAAGAGGCTGAGCTCAGCCCCAAGTAGCAGGTACAGGCCCCAGGGTTATCCCTCCTTTCTTTCTGGGAGCTGCCTGAGCCAGCCTGACCTTTGGGGAAGCTGAGGCATCCATATGAACCGCCCAGGCCCATGGACCAAGCATGAACCCCTACAACAGCCTCCTGGAGGTGGGGCCCACTGGAAGATCTTGGGTTCTCAAACCCCAGCTAGAGGGAGTTGTATTGGAGAAACTGCCTGGTCCCTTGGTCCCTTCTTTTACTACTCACCCCATAGGGCTGAAGGAGAGGCTAGTGGCCAAACAGATGTGACTCCACACCTGGCATTGTAAAAGGTCAGGGCCTTACCTATGGCAGCTAAGCTCCCTATGTTCCTGGGGCTCACTGTCCCCTGTAGGGCCCTGTAGAAGGGGAAGCTGAAACTCACAAACACTGGTGGAAGAAGCAGAGCAAGGGGATGCCAACAAGGTCATTGTCCCACTGCATCCCTGAGGACCCAGGATGCTCTGAAATGGACATAAGGAACTGTGCTGAGCCAGGCACTATTAGAGTATGGCTGTGCGCTCCTCTCTCTGGAGTGTCAGGATGCAGCCTACACTTCCCCTCAGCAGACAGCTGCACAGCAGAGGGGCAGGGGCTTCTGTAGCCACATGGTGTCACATGGAGGCAAGGCCAGGGCTCCCAGGCCCTCCAGGTGTTAAAGGTGGGGCAGGGGGAAGGGCTAAAGCTGAGCTGGAGAGCTGGGTGTGGCTTTGTACAGATGTCTCTGATTTTCAGAACCCATATCTCTATGCTGTGCTGTGGCCTCAAGGGACAGTGGCTTGGCTATGTTAAGGATGTCTGTCAGACGTTCTGTGGAGTGAAAACTCTCCTCCAGGCTCTGCCACAGGGTAAAGATTGAGCTTCTTGTCCCAGTGGAAAGGGATTAGTATTGTATTTAAAACTGTGGTTTTTTTTTACATTTATTTGGGAGGAGGTGTGCACATGCGCACACACATGCCATGGCATGCAGGTGGGAGTCAGGCCAACTTAGAGGAGTCAGTTCTCTCCAGCATGCAGGTTCCAGGCCAGCAGCACCTGCACCTGCTGAGCTCTTTCTCCAGCCCCTGCTGTGGCATTTAAAAATCACCTTTGTGTTTTACCTTTTCAAAACATAGTGCTTTAATTTTTATGTGTATGGATGTTTGGTCTGCACATTAGTCTGTGCACCTTGTGTGTGCAGAGCCTGTGGAGGCCAGAGGAGGACACTGGATTCCCTGGGACTGGAGATAGATGGTTGTGGTGGGTGCTGGAAATCAAAGCTGAGTCCTCTGCAAGAGCAGCCAGTGCTCTTAACTGCTGAACCTCCTCTACAGCCTCATTTTACTTTTAGTTTAAACCTGTACCCTGCGTCTGTGCCCCCACTTCAAAGATATATAGTATAGGTACAGCCTCAACAAAAGGCTGTACACCAAAGCAAGTGACCCCCCCCTTTCTTCTGGCCCCATCTGAAGGGATGTGATTTTGGACATTGTCCAGGAGTCTAGGTCCTTCAGCTGTGTCGGAGAGCCGCAGGGGGCTCATTCTGAGCCCGCCACAAGGGTTTCCCAGAGCTTTCCACTTGTTAACTGTGATGTGTCGGCTGCTTCCTCCACTGTTCTGCCTCAGCAGTCTCCTCCATGGGAGTGAGTGACAGCCTGGGCACACCGGGGCAGCGAGAGGGTTCAGGAAGACCCTGTCTCTGGACTTGAGTGGCCAGTAAGTAGAGACAGCACACCCAAAGTCCCTGCCCGAGTACAGACAGACATGCCCAGTGTGACTATGGGAGCTAGGGGCTGATGTGGGGAAACAGGATGAATGAGTAGCCCAAGTCACTGCTGGAGTAGTGACCACATGATGACTTGGTTTGGTGTTCATGGTGTGTCCTGTACATGGACCCAGGCATCCAGGGAGCCTGGCACACTGTTGTGCAACTCCAGAGTTTGCTCTTCCTGGTCAGGTAACTGAGGCCCTGCAGCTTCCTCTGTTACTGTGTTCAGTGCTGCCCAAGGGTTCCGCAGCCCACATCTGAAGTGACAGTGGCAGTGACTGGGCCAGGAAGATGCCTGCATGTGGGCCACCCTAGGTTCTTAGAAGTTTGAAGCCTGATTCCCGGGCCACTGTCCTTCTGGCCACTTCCGGGGAATTGCTTTTCTCTGTAGCTACCTGTTGTCTGTCTCTGCCCAACCACTCTCCTCCTGAGGGCTCCAGGCAAGATGGCTTCTTTTCTGGGCAGAGCAAACTGGTGTAGCCTTGGAAGGAGTTGCTAGGAGAGAAGTGGTGGTTTACCCTGACTGACATGCGTCCCCTTCCGTCCCAGTCTCTCCGGTTTGGGGTCCTGCCTCTGTGTCTTTGTTCTGTCCCGCATCCCTGCAGGAGCAGTGTCTTCTTTACCCTGGCTTCCTCTGCAGCCTCGCAGCCTCGCAGCCTTGCAGCCTCGCAGCCTCGCAGCCCCTCGCCACATTGCAGCCCCACTACTTTGGAAAGGTACCTTGACCCCAGGCCATCCCTCCTGAGACCCCCAGATGTCCATTATGGTGTCTTCTTAGGAAGACTCAGACTCCAAGCTTAGTCCCCAGGGACAGGGCCTGGGGACAGCACCGACTACCCATCTCTTACCCTTGCTTGGGTCACACTGGATGCTGCCTCCTGACCTCTTCTCCTGGCAAAACCCTACTCAGCCCGCAAGCTTTAGTAGAAATGGTGGCCAGGACATGGTGACTCTCAAGACCCATTTGGGGGATTGGGGACCCTAGCCTGAATGACATCGCTGAGGACCCCTTGTGGGGACTCCTCCTTTCAGGATGTATGCTCTCTCCCCGGGACACAGATGCCCCGTGGTTCACCTAGCACCCCCCAGACCTGGGGGCTCCAGCATCCATAAGCCGAGAACCCCCAGGGAAGCCAGGCTGACTCTCCTTCTTAGTGGGGGACACAGGCTTCCCAAAGGCATAGACTGTCGGTGTCTGCTCATCTCCTCAGCCCTGACCCTGAGGGACCAGCCAAGAGCAGACAGCAGCCACAGAAGGGAGCGACCGGCCTCAGACCTCGGACGGACGCACAGGCTAATCCCTGGCTGGCCAGGCGGCGCTATCCAGGCTTCCTATTGTTGGCTCTTCTGATTGTCCCTTTATCCTTCTTAATCTCCCACGTGCACCCCTCTCTGGGCCAACGCTCTGTCCTGCACATTCACCCCGTAAGACTAGTTCCTTTTGATAAGGACCAGAGCTGGGCACATGCCAGGCTCCTGCTGCTGCCCTTGTACACAGAACAAGCAGGCCATGAAGAGCACCGCACACCTGTGACCCTGTACTCTGCAGGAGTGGGCTCCGAGGCCAGGTCCCGGCAAGGTGTCAGCGTCCATGAGTGGACATGAATGATGCCCTTCTCCTGGTGGGGGCCTCAGAGCAGGCAGGGCACTGGCTGAGCCATTTGTTAAAGGAAAGGTCTGAAGCTTGGGGGCAGGAACTCCCCAAGACCACCCCTCCCTGGGGGAGCCCCACCATTACCATGGCCCCACAGGAATCCCCAGGTTGGCCGACATCTGGGGTACTCCCTTCAGCAACTGTGGAATCTCTCCTAGAGTGTCTTCACTGTGGTTGGTGAATCCCCCAGCACCGTCAATCATGTCAGGGCTGCTTCCTGCGCTTTCAGCAGGCAGCAGGCCGCTGTGCAGGGGTGTCCCTGTCCTCTGCCTTTCAGCAGGCAGCAGGCCACCAGGCAGGGGATCTCCCTGTCCTCTCAGTGGGAGTTTTGGAAGCTGCATTCAAGGCTCTCAGCAAGACCTCCACTCTAGGCACTGCTGCTGTGGGTCTGGCCCTAAGGGCAGGCTGGTTGGATGTGGCCAAGCAAATTGAGGTGGTCCCCAGAAGCACCTCTCAGTCCTGAGTCATGTCCAGACACCTCACAGGAGGCTCAGGTTCCTCTCTTTCTGCAGGGGACTAGTTGCTAGGTACCCAAGAAGGTCAGGAGCTGCCAGCGCCTCTCCTTTCTGAAAGTTGAGGCAGAAGGAACTGAAGGGTCAGGGAACAGGGTGAACTGCTGTACCCACCCCTGTGTCAAAGGCTTGTGTGCTTGTCAAACCTTGGACATGAGGCTGACCCCTTCATTGTACTTCAGCTGCCTTACCTGAATAAAGGGGTTTGCATGAGAATTCCAGAACTTGTCTAGGCCATGGTGTCTCTTCTCATGAGAGCTCTTAGTCTGGCATAACTGTGTGTCATTGGATGACCTTCTAGTGCCAGGCCCAGGGTATAGATGCCATCCCTACCACTAGTCTCCATCCCGGGACATCAGGCAGGTGGGCCTAGGTGTGCAGGGTTGGGTGTGAGGCGGGACAGGCTGCCTGCATGCTTTTCCCTGCATGCTCCTCTGGGCCTGGATACTGCAGGTTGCACCCAAGGGTCCTTCCTAAGGATAACTTCAGATGGGCCCTGACTTGAGGGAGGTGAATAGTGAGGAGAGTGAATATCGTAAGAGATAAGGCTTTTTCCCCCCCTATTTTAAATTAGATTTTTTTTTTCTGGTTTCAAAGGCTTATGTGCTTGTAAAACTTTTGAGAAGTTTAAAGAGGTTAAAAAAAAACCCAAAACAAAAAACTCCACCCATCCATAACTACACCACTCAGAACCACCGTTAACATTTTCCGTGACTTCCAGGATTGTTTTTATGCATTTATATATGTTATATATTTTTAAACAAAAATAGTATCATGCTATATACATTATTTTATAAGCTTTTTCTCATTACTCACATAGTATATCTTTCCTCATCAGTGCATATAGGCTTTGATTTTTACACAGGCTGCGTAGCGTTCTCTGCTGTTGGCGTGCATATATGTGTAACGGCCCCCACAGGTGGACACTAAGAGTACTTCCATATTGCCCAGGGCCATTCCTGTCGTTCAGTCTCTGCTTAGAGCCCCACAGGGACTCAGTTCCGAGAAGAGGTGGCGGCTCTGAGGGTCTGCATGTTATCAAGGCTCTGCTTCCAGAAGGGTCATGCTTCAGGTGACCACCATTCCCACAGCCAGTGTGGTGGGAGAGCAAGATGGATCGGGGAGGCGCCTCACTCTGACCCTCTCTATTCTTCTCTCTAGGACCGAACCCATCAGAACCACTGTCTTCCAGTACCCCGTGGGCTGGCCGCCAATGCAGGAGCTGCCCCCCTCCCTGCGGGCACCCCCTCCTGGAGGATGGTCCCTACAGTCCAGAGTCCAGTGGGGCTGAGCTCTTCCCCTGATTTCTCCGCCTGACTTCTCCTGGTCACCAGTCATAGTAAAGACAGTTGCTCAACCTAGGAAGTGGAGCTGCCTTCCCACTGGCCCCCTGGAGCCTGAGACTATGAGCTTGGCCTCTCCACCCACCCACCATCCCTCAGGGCATATCTTGAGAAGATGGGTGAGAAACATCCAAATGTTTATAAAGAAAGTCTATCCTCAGTGGTTTTGCTGGCACTCATGTTCTTGGCTGTGTCCTCCTGCCTCCGTCAGGGGACAGGTGGGCTGGATGAGACAAAATCCCCTCCAGGGTGTCCTCTGCTTACTCTTGCTGAGGGATCAGTAGAGGCTCAGCCAGGCCGGGCACAGAGCATGCCAGTGTGGCTGTGGCCCAAATAGTAAGTGGCCCCAGGCTAGGGAAGGGAGCCCAAGGACTCTGCCAACCATCTCAGCCCCTGAAGAGCTGCAGCCCTGCATCTGCCCGGGCTGTGCCGGTGCCAAGAAATGGCATGACACACGTGGAACAGAGATGAGAGCTGGATCTCCAGCCCTGAGGGTACAGAGAAGTGGGGCCCCCGAGAAGGCAGAGCCTGGACTTGGAAAAGTGGTCCTCAGGGGAGTTAGATCCCTCAGGAGCGGCCCAAGGCCTTCCAAGGTTGCACCCTGGCCAGTGGGGACGTCACACGGGCTCCAGGAGCTCTGCTTTCCTCCTCAGTTGGGTTTCTAGGATCTGTGCTGGGGGACAACTGGGCCCTTAGTCTCTAGGACTTTGGTGGAAGGCTCAGAAATTCCTGGGCCTTAGAGCTACCTCTGATGCCCACCTTGTATGAGCATTTGCCTTTCCTGAAAAGCCCTGTGGAAGAAGAATCTGAAACCAGATCTTAGCCCCTCAAGCCTCTGGCTCCTCAGCTGTGAAATGGGCAGACACAGGTGGATGGGAAGACTGGCTTTGGGTCTAAG